>JALBYZ010000188.1:0-46302 GCA_038050575.1 Globisporangium mamillatum | reverse complement strand
CACGCATCCCTGCTGCTGCCAGTCGACAGTCTCACCTGCAGCCGCCGCTCCGGTCATCGGACCACCGTCGACATTGCTGGCCTTCGACGATGATCCGATGGCACCGGCTCCAGTCATCGGCACCGAGCTGTTGCTGCTACCGCTGCTTGAGGATTCGGCGGCACTTGGGTGCAAAGGGTTCAGATCTGGGTTGATGTTGTTGCGGCTGACGTACGCGAGGAACTCATCGTGGCTCATCAGCGCGAACGGCGTGTTGAGTGAGAACGTGGCGTACGGGTGCAGCTTCTGAAGCTCTTCAATGTCCGCGAGAGCCTGCTCGAAGCGCTTCTTCTCCTCCGCAAGGAAGGTCGAGTCACCAGAACCTGCGGCCATCGAGAACTCACCCGTGGTGCTGGCAGACCCGCTTACGGAAGCGCTGTCATCGCTGCTGCTGCTGGGGATGCTTGACGGCGGCAGGAACTTCTTGTCACACGCCTCCTTGTAGTAGTTGGTCTTCTTCCAATCAGCGAGCGACGCGTACTGGTTGGCCTGGACCGCGCTGATGAGCGCCGTGGACGCGGCGATGAGCGCAAGCGACATATTCGACACCGACACCATACTTTTGAACTGGAGTTTCTAGTTCTGGGAGGTTGACGCTTGGTGGTTGGTGGTAGGTTTACAAAGGAACAGGTAGACGCTGGGATTGGCGGTTGCTGGACAATGGACAGAGAGACAGAGAGAGAGAGAGGTATTCGCTTCGACAGGTGGAGCTGCTGGCGATGACCGAAGCGAAGCGAATTGGAATGTGAATGAAGAGCGCCATCGAGAGAGGGCGAGAGCGTGGTAGCTCCTTTGCTCGGCGAGGCATCCGGTACGTCCCGTAAAGATCAGCCCTCCGTGGGCAACCGGACAACGTTAACTGGCCAGCTGGTTTCGCCAAACGTGCTGCTTGTCAAGCGCAACAACGAACGAACAACCAAACGAGGTGCAGCTCCACCCTCTATACAATGCGTATTTTGAGCCTCGTATAATGGGTGTTGTGCAAAATGATGCAGGAAATCGCCTATCAACACACAGACCCAAACCTCTTTATAATATATAAAGAGGTGATCCCAACGAAACGAGAATCCCAGCACATCTGTTGCTTGATCACGCTGCCGTGACAGCATGCGCTGGTACTGCTAACCAGCTCACTGCTTTACTCACTCTCGAGTGCTGCCAAGTGGGGAATCAACAATATTCAGTTCGGTTATCTGCCCACACCCTATCGCAGCATCCGCCACGTCCCACAGTTCCACACGCGTTACGTACCTGGAGCTGCACAGTCGATCTGCAGGGTCTTTTGGTGCTCGTCGCATGGAGGACCACTTGCACATTCCGATCCCGCTCACCATGTAAAAGCCGCGCGCGCACCAAACACTCCTCGAGTTGACTCTGAATCGTATGTGAGTCCTCGTCAGCTGGTGGGTGAGGTGGGCTCACAGCTTCAACAATATGAGCCCACACACCGATACTTACAGTTTTACAATGCAATGATGATCCCCGAATCAAAAAGTAGCCTTCTCTCTTTCTCGCATTGAAGCTTGCAGCAGTGTGCTGCTGCACCCAGAGAGAGAAGTGGGTTGTCAACACGTTACTACCGGTCCGATCGGTAAAGGAGTGCTCGAAATGCTCGCTGTGAGTCACGCTGTCGTCGTCTCCTTGGGCTTGCTTGGCTCGGAGCATTACGTTCTAAAGTTCCTGCTGGCTGGCTGGCGGATTTTGCTTGTGTGATTGCTAGCTGACTGGTTGCCTAACATGAGCAAACCTGAAAGAAGTTGCGCGTGCTGAGGATCCATGAGGAGCGAGAGTTGGTGTTGTCGAATGCACCTCCGCGTCATATTGATATTTCACAACGCCACCGAGGTTTCTCACAATTTCGTGCTTTACAGCCACACACACCGAATGAACTGTACAGACAAATTGCGTTGCTATCGATATCTCAGTGGGGAAAGACATCGAAGTCTCCAAGCGCCTCCTCTACTGTCCATCTGTGTGGCTGTGTGGATGTGGGAAGCTCAGGAGGGATCACTCCAGCGGATGAGTGCGTGCTCTGATTTTGGTGTGTTCTGGCTGGTGATCACCGTCGCGTTGTTATCAATCCGACGCAATCGCCCTCCCATCTGATCCCATTCTCTCTCTCTCATTTTTCTCCTTGAGAGAGCCTTGCGTTATGATCTGCTCGTCTATTTGAAAACAGGAACCTACTGGGAGTTTGTCTGGAGAGCCCTGTCTGGCTAAAGTCGCGTTGTGTACGACTACTCCAGCTCACCAAAAGAGGGAGGCAAAGCAAACGGCCAAAGTCAAGGAAATCGGTTGCATTTCAGAACTGATGTCGAGTGCAGCCCCACATTGGCCATTGAAGAAAGCAACTGAAGGGCGGAACAAGTTTGAGGGAGATGTGAGGTGCTGCTGCCACTCCCTGCAAGTTGCCATGAAGGGGTCTTCTTTTAATCCCAACTGGACACCTACTCTACTCCACTTCAGCAAGAGCCCTCCGGCGTTCAATTTGCCTGAGTCAAACTCTGGAATAATAATACCGCACGGAGCTGTGAGTAGGAGAAACACCATCACCATTGTAGAAGAAACTGGACAAGCTGGCTGTGGCGTGAAGATTTCACCTATGTTACCACCACAAATGCAGTTAGTTAGAGTCGTAATCTCGACGTTAAATGTCGGCAGCATGCTAGCTTGAGGAGTATCTGTGCACGCAAGTGACACGCTGAGAGAGAGAGAGAGAGAGAGAGAGAGAGAGAGAGAAAGATTGAAGGGCTGCTACGGAACAGTGAAATGAGCTCTTCATCTTTGGTGAGGGGTATCCCTTCAATACTGAACTGAGCTCAAACGGCTCACCACACAGTGAATCTGCATGTCGCAGCAGCAAGCACCGAAATGGCTACATTTTCGCATCGTAAACCTACAAGTTCAGAGTCAATCAATCACTGTCAAGGGTATTGCTTCTAGCGGGAACGATGGTGCCAGAACCACCATGGCCCACAAGCAAACAAGGTGCAGTTCACAGTGAGGCATGTTGCTGGTGCCTTCTTCACTTTAGATTCCACGTGTATTGTTTGGTCTTGCTGCTGCAATTAATAACCTCCTGTCAGCATTATTACAGACAGCGGCACTGTTCGTCCTGCGAGTGAGCGTACGAGCGAGCAACCAAGCTGTCGCTATTCGCGTCCCACGCACGCACTCTCTCTCTCTCTCTCCATTGGTCTCTACTGGTCCTTCTTGCTCTCGGTTTCTGCTTCTTCGATCTCCTCATCCTCGCTATCACTAGAGTCCGCGGTGTTCATGACCTGCTCAAAGAGTGTCGGTTCGTTATCTAATTCCAAATCTTCTGGGTGCGGCTGGTACACTGGAAGCGCGGCAGCTGGCGTTACCGTGAACTAAAGTATTCAAACAAAGAAAAGAAACACAATCAGCATGAGCAAATTCATGCGTAAATCTACAAAGAGCGCACAATTCAAACATACAACATACCTTCGCAAGAGCGCGCAAGTCCAATCCGATGTACGAGTCTGACTTGACAAAGATCTCCAGCTGGTACGTGCCAGCCTTTGGAGGCGCCTGCAGCTGCAGCTTCAGCTCGCCCGTGCGCTCCTGAGATGTGATTTTACCGAAAGCGTGCAAGTGGTTGTTCTTCGTGTCGCCCACAATGCAGAACCAGCGCTCTGGCTTTGGGTATGGGAAGTGTGGCGCGTACACCAAGTCGCACGTGTCGCCCTCCTTGACGTTCTTGCGCGTCAGCTGGATCGTCACCGTCATGATGTCGCCCTCGGCGATCTCCTCTTCGTCGTCGACCGCGATCGTGATGTTGAGCTCAAGGTTCGGCATCATCTCCAGCACCTTGTTCACCTCCGCCTTCTGCTCTTCGGTCAAATCGTTCAAACCCTTGCGCTCCTTCGGGTCCATGTCGACGTACTGGTGCATGCTGCGCACGGCGTTCTTGCCCGTGATAATGTGGCGCACTTCATTTTCGGTGAAGTGTGGCAATTGCATGAATGGTGCGTCCTTGAAGAACAGCGCCTGCGTGAGGAACTGCTCCATCTCAATCAAGTTCAACGTCGTTTGCAACCACGACTTGCCGACCGAGATCTCCAACATGCCGTCAACCAACTGGATCGCCTTCTTCAGCATCGCGTTCAAGTCGCCCTTGAGCGTTGGACTGAGCTTCTCACGCATGAAATGCGCGTGGATGAGAATGTTCGCCTTCGCGATCGACGGGTGGTTGTACTTTGGCTTCGAGATCAAATCCTGCTGCTTGAACTTGCGGAACAAAGCACCGAGCTCGGCCTCATCCGACGCGCGCTTTGGGATCTCACGGAACTCCGCCGAGCCAGCGAGCACCTCTGGCAGCATGCGCGGGTGCGCATGCTCCGACATGGCAAAGTTGTAGAACCCGTACGTGTCGTACATGATCATGCTATCGCCGTACTTCTTCGAGTGCGAGTACCAAAGCGCGACGCACGATGGGATCGCGACGACCAGGACGATCAGGTACAGGAAGAGCACGATGTTATGGTTCGCAGGGTCCAAGAGGAACGTCGGCAAGCCAATCGACAGCTGCAGCGCCTGGCGACCGTCCGGGTTGCCAAACTTCTCGTAGTTGGCCTTCGCGACTTCGTCCGTCAGCGCTTCGTACGCCTTGGCGACGAGCATGAACTTCTGGTCCGCGACCGCGTTGCCAATGTTCTTGTCTGGGTGGTAGATCAGACTCATCTTGCGGTACGCGCGCTTGATCTCGCGCTCCGAGGCGCCGGCGCCAATGCCCAAGATGGCAAACGGATCAAACGACTTGATCTCCGAGTCGTCCTTGAGCAAGATCGCCATCTGGTAGAGGCCGTACCAGAGCACAGCGAGCACGAGCAAGTTCGCGACGAAGAACGGCGAGAAGACGTTCGAGAGCTTGGTCTTCTCGGCCTGCAGCTGCTTCATCTTGCGCAGCTCGCGGTCGCATCGAACGTTTTGGCGGTCGATCAGGCGGTCCTTGAGGAACACGCCGTAGAGGATGCGGCGCAGCGACAGGTACGTCATGGGCACCACGTAGAGCACGCCGAGCGAGATGGAGAAGTAGTAGAACGCCGAGTTGTCGTACTCCAACATGGTGAACAGACGGCTTGGGGCTCCTGTGGCTGTGGTTGTGGCTGCTGCTGCTGTCTAGATTAGGGGCTTCTTCGTACGGACGGACGCTCAGCTTCGTTTACTCGCTTCTTCCTTCCGCGTGCGTTCCGATTTTGAAGACTGCGTCTGCGTGGCTCTCCGTTTTGCTTTTGCTTTCTGTGGGGGCTGCGGACAGACACGTGGAGGCTGGGAAGCAAGGTGGAAGCGCAACGACCCCCTCAAGTGACAACTGGCGGTGAGAAACGTCGACTGGGACAGGGGGTTGCGAGATGAGGGAACAACCTTGGATTTGTGAGAGGTTGGTTGTTGATTGATTGCGGAACGTTCATCCAGATGAAAGCGTGAGAGAACAAGGAGCGAGGCGATCCAGAGCTAGCTATTTGGTATCAAGAGCTGGTTGCATTGCATGGCATGTGGCTCATGGGGTTATGAGGAGGGCATGGTGGATACGTTTGAGCGCTGTGTGTTTTGTGCTGTGCTACATCGGGGAAAGGTAGGTGGCTGTTGTGCAACAACACAGCACGGAAGTGTTTTGGAGTTGTTCTCCCTAGAATTGCAACAAGCGCGAACTAGACATCTTCAATTTACAATATATCTTTGTATTACATTACACATACAATAGCTAATTCTAAAATAGGTACTTATAATAGGTAAAACTAATGCATGCAAATACGTATTATCAAAAAGGTGAGGCGTTTGCGTCTGCTTGAAGCCTCAAGGTCGGACTTTAGACGTCATCATCAATACTGCCAATACATTTAGAAATAGAAACAATGTTTAGATACGCTACACATCCAAGAGTGCCTTGTTGGAAACCAGCGAAAAGTGCGCCACCAAAGGCAATTCGAATCGAAAGACGCGGCGCGCCATGGGCAAGAAGAAGCGCCCCAACGACGGTGCGGCGGGCAGCGACGCGGGCGGTGCTGGCGGCGCCAACGGCAGCGGCAGCAACGGCGGCAAGAAGCGCATCTACTGCTACTACTGTGATCGCAACTTTGAGGACGAGAAAGTGCTGATCCTGCATCAGAAGGCGCGCCACTTCAAGTGCCACGTCTGCCACAAGAAACTCTCGACGTCCGGCGGCATGGCGATCCACGTGCTGCAGGTGCATAAAGAGACGATCTCTACCGTGCCCAACGCGAAGCCCGGTCGTGAGTCGGTGGACCTTGAAATCTACGGCATGGAGGGTGTTCCGGGTGAAGAGAGCGCCAGTCAAGCAGGTGAGTTTGTGCTGAATGTTGTGTTGTTATGTGCAAATGAGTGATGCGTTCATCTGTGATGGCTCCGCTGTAAGGGTTGTATTTATTGATGTTGTTTTCTTGTTGTTCTTTTACGCCTCACATGTGCTATAGATAATAAGAAGCCGAGAATTGATGCACCGCCACCACAGAACGCTGGGATGATGGGAGGATTCCAGCCGCGGGGGATGCCGCAGGGCTTTCCGGTGCGTCCGCCACCTGGACCACCGCCTCCGCACCTTCAGCCTCCTGGTATGATCGGCGGCATGCGACCTCCACCACGAGGAGCGATGCCGCCACCGAACATGGGATTTCGTCCACCACCACCACGTCCATTCCCAGGCGGACCACCGATGACTGTTCCTCCTCCACACATGGCGATACCAGGATTCCCTCCGCAGATCCCTGGCGCGCCTCACATGCAGCCACCGTGAGTTTTTTTGCGTGTTGCCTGTCGTAATCTTTGACGTTTTTGGCCAAAGTGATTCTAATTGGAAACTTTATTATGATGGATAGGTTTGGAGTTCGTCCGCCATGGGCACCGCCTGGCGCAATACCAGTAGCAGCACCCGGTGCTGTCCCAGGATTCCCTCCTCATGTAGCAGGTGCAGTGCCTCCTCTACACCTAGTTCCACCGTATATGAACGCACAGCCGCAGGTAGTGCCGCCACCGTCTTCATCGACTGCCACTGGGTCCTCTGCTGGTCCGATTGGCACGTATGCGCAGTCGTTGGCAGGTCCCGAGTCGACAATTTCGACAAATCCAGAAGACCCGACGGCCCAGCGCAAGCTCGCCGAGTTGGGGCTGATTTACCAAGACGACCTCATATCGATGGTACGTGTTACTCACGAGTTGATTTGCGGTGACTGATGCGTTGGTTTGATGGAGCGGAAAAATAACACAATTCATTTGCTGCTTCTATCAAAACAGGAGGAAAAGCGAGCGCTTCGCCCACACTACCGGTACAATCCTGCGCAAGCCGCGAGTCTCGTCGCCAGCGAAGGTTAGGAGGAGGAGCGTTTTGAGCCAGATTTGAAGCGTATTCCATCAAGTAAATTTTTACCGCCTTGCTTACGTATTGTATGTGTGCCATCTATTGCCTGCTTCTATGAATTACATGGGACGATTTCTGTTTTATGATTTTGCTGCACTTTTTGAACAGGCAGACACGAAGGCAAGATTCTCATGCTTCTGGGTATCCGCCGTACTTGGAGCAGTATCGCTTGAAAGACTCCGACGCGGGGCTTGGTGATGGATCGCCTGGGACATTGTTACTCTGGGCGTCGTCATTTGTACGAGGTGATATCCCCGAGCCTTTTCTTGCTGGGCTCACTGTTTCTACTTGAGCCTGACTCCAGTTTGCTGGTGTCGAATTGTAGTTGCCGTTGTTGCCACTCTCCTGGTATGTGCGCGGGCTTTGGTACACCGAGGTGAGCAGTGAAGGGCCGATCGACGCCTGGAACGAGGCAAGGTTAAAAGATCTTCGTGGACCACCATAGCCGCTGTCGTCGCGTCCGCTCCGCCCAATCGAGGTGCTGCCGCCACCGCTACCGATGCTCCGTTTCGACAGCAAGTTTGCGATCGTCTCGTCACGGTCCACTGTCGAGCCGCGAGCGCCTGAATTTGTCGGACTCGCGATATCTGTCCCCAATTGTTTGATGTGCACCGCCGCCGCAATGGGAGAATCGTAGATCCTTAAAAATACATTCGTCGGAGACGAGACTGTGTTTTGGTTATTGCTGCCGTTGTCTCGGAAATCAGGTGACATCGGGTATCCACCTCCAGTCAGATCAGTGTCAGTGTGGTGGCTCTTGAGAAAGGATCGGCGCATGAGTCGAATTTGCGTTTTCGCGACTTCGTACGACACCTGACTCCCAGGCTTGGTTGGTTCGCTGTTCAAGTCGACGAAGATGCCAGTGAGGCTCATGACGAGTACGAGGCTCGGCATGGTCATAGGCGTTATGATGCACAGTGCGACGAACGGCAGGAGCACCATCAATGACAGGAGGTAGACTGCTTCGTCATTCTGCAAAATGGTTGGTGCTGCGACGAGTGAGAGCCAAACTAGGTAAAAAGCCTGGCTGATCGTCGCAAACTGAAACATCCGTAGCAGCAGTTTCGGGCTGTCGAACCAAAAGCGATCATCGTGATGGTGAAGCTGGCGGTGACAAAGCGCCGACATCTGCATACGGATGACTGCGCGAACGCCAATCGCCACGGTTTTCAGTGTCAAGCGCTTCGGGGGCATTGTGATGATGCTTTCGGTTCGATTATGAAGCTCGCAGTGCGTTGGGGTGCCGTCGTTGTCATCGTCGTCGTGAATGTCTGCGAGGCGTGCTTGAATGTCGCGCAAAGTGATCACGCGCAACCGGTCGTCGACGATTCCGCGCAGGATCTTGAGCACTTTGAAGAAGATAATGAGGTTTGCGAGTAGCAGCAAACCACCGACACCGATGAAGATCCAGTGGTCGTACACCGGATACAGTGATGGCAGCACGGAGATCACCACGAGGATGAAGAGTGCACTGAAGTGCAAGTCTGTGATGTGGAACAGCAGGTTCCGCATGCAGAGCACGTGGTAGCGAGCGTACGTCATCGGCGCATGCGCGGGCTCTGAACGCAGCAAATTATGCAAGCGCCGCGGCGGTGGCTTGACGCCGAAGAGCCGCTCCATCTCCTCGGGGTTCTTGTAAATGTAACCTGAGCGATTTTGGCAAATGTTGTACGCCAAGATCTCGAAGCTCTTCCACAAGTGCCACTGCTTGAGCAAATTGAATCGGAAGCACCACCCTTCGCGCTGGTATCGCTCTAGCAACAGACTGTACGCGCGCGAGCCCTGCACCAAGTCCATGCCAGACTTCGCGCGCCGCAGAGTGGACGTTCGAGTTGGATGCTGTCGTGACGTGGACGGCATCTCGCCGCGTAAAGTGAAGTGATCTTCAGACCCATCAACTGTTCTGTCCGCGTAGTATCTGTCGTTGTCTTCAGCACCATCAAGATAGCCATCGTCGTCGTCTCGGTCGCCGAATGCTGCTGTGAGCCTGTCTTCGTATTTGTTCTCGTGCTTCTCTGCGTTGTGCTTGTGCCAGATCAATTTCGGCACCACTGTTCCAATGAAGAGCAGCAGCAGCACAATCACGATGAAGTAGATCATCGTGAGGAACACGATGTAGTGGAAGAACTCGTAAAAGTGGAGCTGCTCGGACGCCGTGAGCGCGTCGACAGCAAAGTTCATCTTCCTCATCGCGCCGCTCGTGTTGAGCGTGAAGATCACCATCGAGATGAAGCCCATGATCATCACTTCCTGGAAGATGCGGTTTACGATCTTGCTCAGCTGCGGACAGTGGATGCCGTGGCGAGCGTAGTGGATCACGCGGTCGAAGAAGATCGAGACGACCACGATGACCCCGAGCAGGAACACTGCTGTGCCGATGTTCTCGTGCAGGCAGCGCGTGTTGCCAACACCGAGAAATGACGTCGAGTCGTGGCAGGTCCCAGTGGAGTTGCCTCCTGTCGTATCGCCTGCCAGCTTTCGTCTCTGCATGTTAAGGCGCTCACTTGTGATCTGTTCGTCGTTGGCTGTCGCTACGCTCGTCGCCAAGATCCACATGCATATCATCACGACTGTGCTCGCGTTGCTCCCGCTCATTGGCGCATATCGAAGCCTGGACACGAACAACTTGAAGGCTGCAGCCGGCTCGCGTAATCCCATGCAGTAACACAGAGATGCCGAGGTCGCGTAGATCAACGTGTGTGGAGCTTGCTGTGTGTGTGGAGCGTTCACCAAATGCGAATCAATCACGACGCGCGCGAGCTGAAGTCAGATCTGGATGGAGCGAGTTTCCTTCTGGGGATGGCGAATGTGCGCTGCGTTTCAGCTGTGCTCTGTTTTGTTACTAATCTGAACCGCGGCGGAAGCCATTCACATGAGATGCGAGTGTCGTGCCAGCAGTTGTTCAGGGCGGCAGCACATCCGAGCGAAAGAGGAGGAATCTCGTTCTGGATCGCACTTGTTCTGTCAACCCATGCGATGCGACGGTTTCCAGTTTCAATTATCGTCGAAATATGCTCCCCTATTGGCTAAAATGCAGACACTTAGAAATTATAGCCAATCCAGTTAGACAACGAGGGATGAAATTAGAGCGGTTTCACGGAAGTTTTGAGACCTTTTCCGGACGAGAAAGCTATTTAATCTGGTGCGCCTTTTTCTTCCAATCATATGGTGAGAAAAATATTTGCTAGCCAATAAAAGCTGCTCAAATAATTAATCCCATCTTGAATCTTTTATCCACTTCAACAATGACAAAAAAATAACTGAAGCAGACATGAAGGACTGACCGACGAATGACAGACGGACTGGCCAGATGCCCAGTGGTAATATTTCGAGACATCACTTCCCAATTGGCACACGCATCACATCGCACACTTCTCATCGGAAGCGGAAGCAATAGCGGTTGTCACAGAACGCGACCAATGCACTTTATAAGACCCTGTCTGCGTGCTGGCGGTGGTCTCTCTATGTGGCCAAGCAGCGCGATTGTTTGTGAAGGATCGTTCATTTTCACGCTGGCCACGCGAAGCGTACGCTCTGCTTCTTTGTATGCAAAATATTAGATCGCTTGATCTCAACATGCACAGGTACCACAGGCTCAAAACTGGTTCGCAACAACAAAATCTCATTGAGGAGGCGAGTCAAGCTCCGTTATTACAGGTTTGATAATATAAATTCAAAGATCAGCGCACCCCCCAGACGATTTGCTAGCTTCAGCTTTGCAAAGCTCATGGATCTTTAAAGCACCGAAGCGTGATGGAGACGCGTTTGTCGCGACACTTCTTCATCTTTGGTAGCTGGTGTTTGTGCGTGCGCTGCGTGGTTCCGCCCATGACCACGAGGTCTCCGTCCTGGAGCTCCAGCTCCAAGCGCTCCACAATCTTGATTGCTTCATCATTGCCAGCAGTCACCGATGTCGAAGTCTTGATCGGCTTTGCAGTGAAGACAAACCTCCGCGTAGCTCCCAGCGAGAGCGAGAACACGGGCGAGTCGGGATAAAACTTCTTGTCGCTGTCGTCGTGAGGGCCAATGTAGTGGTCGCCGTTCGCGTACCAGTTGAGTAACGCGCCGCGCAAGTAGCTCTGGCTCGTGTGTCGATTCATGAGCATCGCTTGCATGGCTTGCACGCAGTGCTGCAGCACTCCTGGGAGTGGCTTGGCTTCAAAAGTACTCCCCGAGAAGCGAATTGACATGTCGTACGCCTGCTGGTAGCGTGGGGTCTGCACGTCGCGTCCGTACATCTTGATCGTGCCTCGCTGCTCTGGGTGGAACTCCCAAATCTGGTCGAACCACTGAGAGTACGGAAGGTCTCTAATGAAGTCAGCAGCGCTCCCATCATCATTGTTGTTGCCATCCTTGTGATCCTCAGCCGATGTCGGGAGCGTGCTGACGACTTGATAGACGTGGCGATACCAGCGCGGCACGTGGTAGACCCAGCTGGCTTTGTCGGACGTGAGGAAGTGCATTTCCGCATCACAAAACACCTTTTCAATGTCAATGCGGCTCGAGATCGCGCTTGTGACGACTCTCACATTCGCGTCGATGCTCTCAAGCGCGAACACATGAGGGGTACTGGTATCTGAGCTGTTGCTACTGGCGGAGGGATCCGACAGACTGCGACGCGCGCTTGTTGCAGATTTTGACGAAGATGCTGATCCGGCAGCAACTACTGCCTCTTCGCTGGGGCTCTTGCGTGCCAGGTCGTCAGGATCCAGCAGCTTCCGCTTCTTGTCGCGTGGCGCCGCCATGGAATTTCACGAAATGGCCCTCCATTGATCCTTGTTGTTCGTGCACTGAATGTTGGTCATTTTGTTCACACGTCACAGATTTTAGACACTTTGATACCACCGTGTACTGCTCGAAACAGAATGAACGGCACCTTGTTTTGATAAAGCGAGCTTCAGATTCTTTGATTTGGCGGGAGTTTACGATTTCGGAGCTCAAATTTGGCGGGAGTATGAAAACCTTCGTCTTATTGGTCTTATGGTTCCCATGAGGCTACTTTTCTCAATGTGCACGATCACAGCCAACCAGTACGACGCTCTCGGAAAGTCTAACCTAACTACTGGATAGTTGTGTCGCGTTCTTAATACCGAGAGGCGATATTTTAATCAACCGCTCGGAAGTCAACCGATCTACTTCAAACTCGTGGTTAGAACAACTCGAATGCATGCGAACTCTCTATGGGGACTATTCCCGATCATATGATCAGATGTGAACAAAACATTTGAGTACCACAAAATATCATGGAGGCTGAACGATTGTGGAGGTGTGTGAAGCGTCGCATTCGCATGTGCGACCCTTCAAGCCTACTTCTCCAAAATGTCAGCCATGGCCCCAGAACTGGATTGAATCGGGGAAACGAACGAGTTGTCTTAAGTGCCTCACGTGAGCTTGAGTGTGTTTGATCGGTCCTCTGTGATCTCCCTCCATGGCGTTTGCTCGCGTTTGGCTGCTCTTCGTTGCTCTCGTGCTCTTCGCGCTGTCGTCAGTGCACGCCCTCGACGAGGAGCTCCGCAGCGCAGATGAAAGCCGCACAGCGCTAACGCCCCAAGTACCAAGCGCTAATGAATCAGGCGCTGTAGTGCAGAGCTCTTCGTTAGCAGCGCAATCTGGGACTGAGACAAAGCAGAAGGAAGAAGCGGCGGCGTTTGCTACCGCAGTCGCCACTTCAGATACACTTCCTTCAGAGGAAAATACTACTGCCGAGATACTGGAGACAGTGGCGAGCTCCAATATCCAACAGCAACAGCAGCCAGGGGCCGACGAATCGAAACTCTCAGCGGCTACCATAACTACTACGCCAGCTGTTCAGCACAAAAGCAGCGAAGGCGACTCGGCGTCCGTTGGCGCGCAGTCTGCTCTCATTCTGATTGCTGGTGCCGCCATCTGCGCGATTCTTGCGATCACGTTCAAGAAGCAGATTTCTGTTGCCAAGAAGAAACACGACCGAGGTGTGTCTTTCAGCATGATGTGGTTTTGATCATTCCGAGTAGTATAGTGAGTGACTCCGTCATGATCCTGACTTGCTGTGTCTGTTTGTGGAAAAATGTGTAGATGCCAAAGACCCGATGAAGCAGAGCCTCCTGTACAGCGACCTCGACTACGCTGCCATTTGAAGAAGAAATAAAAAAACAGCTTGAGCTCTGACGATCTCGGAAAACCATGAATAAATGCGTGGCTACTGCTCGCTTTGTGGCTACGCTTCAGTATTAACCAACATCATCCATTCTTCACTGACCCCGAATGCAGCCAGCGAGTTCTGGTACACTGCAGTCGCCAGATCAACGAGTGGGAGCTGGCGAATCTCAGCCGCGCGAGCGTACGCTACGCTCACAAGAGCAGGCTCATTGAGCTCACAGGATGCCGCCAGTGTGTCCTCGAAGGAGAAACCAAAGGACCCAAACCCTTCAGAGACCTCTTCGACCGCTGCGGTGAGCGGCACTTGGTCGGGGGCATCAGTCTCCAGCAGCAGCGTTCGCAATGGGATCGTAGCGCAGCATGCAGCTGTTTTATCCGAACGCGCATCTGTGAGCTGCTTCACATTGAGCGAAAAGTAGAATTGCGTTCCCGTCGCGTACTTTTCCAAAGCGAGGAATGACTTTGCCAAATCAGCGCCGCCCGCGTACGAGTGCAGCACAATGTGAGGCGGCAGTTTCTTGTTCTTTGTGCTGTTCAGAGTCGCCTGCAAGATATCGAGCAACTTCCCATAGTACCCCACGCAGTGGATCACGCATGTGCGCGAGAGCTCGATCGCGAGCTCGAGCTGCTCACGAAAGACTTGATCTTGCACTTGAAAATCGACTGCTCGGCCTCGCGAGGACTTGCAGAGCCCAATCTCTCCGAGCTAACAAGACACACACAAGAGAAGCAGCACACATTTAATAAAAAGACTTCCATAGCACCGCGAGCTACAAATCGCATATGAGAACGTACGCTTGCAGTCGGGTATTGCTTCAACTTGGCTCTGAGCAGCTCCAGGTACTCGTCGTGTCGCTCTTGTGCCCACCACGGATGCACTCCAAACGACGGGACGAGCTGGATACGACCGCTCAGGTTCTGGTCACTAACACTACTTTCTACTGCAGCTTTCGCATTGAACTCGTGGTCCCAGTACGCGAGAAGCGTCTCGAGTGTGTCCCAATCGCTTTCAAAGCAGGCGCAGGAGACCACATGCGTCACGTTCGCAGCGACTGCGCGACGGATCACGGGGCGCAGTGCCTCATACTGCTGAACTTGCTGCTGCTGCTGATACTGTGGAGCGCAAAACCGCGGGTCGTGGATGTGACAGTGCGCGTCGAACAGCGCAGGCCGTGCGGAGCTCTGCGCCGTGGAAGCGGTCACCATCGTTCGCCTGATGAGCTGTTGGTTGCGCGTGCTGAGCATGAAGCTGTGTGCTTTCTTGGGCTTGCTGTCATTAGGTACGCATTCCATGCACGATGCGAACTTACACAAAGGCACACTTACGATAGCTGTACTCTATAATTGCATATTGACTGTTGGATCAAATGGTCAACATCCTCTCCAATTGCATTCAAAGTGACTGTCACGATCGGTCCCATTTCTTTTTCGGAAGCCAGTCTGTCTGTGTTGACAACCGCGATGACAGAGCCCGAGTCACAATAGTGCTCCTCTCTTTTTCCCAATTTCCATGCAGTTACTGTGTGAAAAACTACCATTGCATTGTAAATAGTAGCCCCTCTCTTTGCTTTTCTCTTTCGAGCTGCTTGCTCGTTGTTGTCGTTGCCTGCAATCACAATGGAGTCCAGTATTGGCGCTCGCAACCAGCATCAGCTTTTCGTTCCTGCCGACGCATCCTCACACACAGAGAGAGAGAGAGCGTGCACACACGCTCTACTACAGTAGAACTACATCCATCAGATCACTCGGTCTCACACGTGTACACGCAACATACCACATAGACACACAGGAGAGTGAGCGAGTGTTTCAGTAGCAGCGCCCCCGTCGACTTTCTTCGATAAAAGCAAGCAGACCAGCACGCGGCGCGCTGAATCAGTCAGCCAACGCCACGAACAAGAGAGAGAAACACGCGACAGGCAGCACACGCGCTATGGAACGGATACTGAGCGACGACGAGCAGAACTCGCCGACGCCGAACACGAGCTTCATCCTGCTTGAGGCGCGCGACTCGCATGCAGACGACATCGCCGACGCCCCCACACTGGGCGGCGGACGACTGCGCGTGGGCTTGGGCGCTACGCCCGAGACTCAGCGCCACCCTTTCCAGTACCAGCAACAACAGCGCTTGCAACAGCAGCAAGGAGGGAGCAGCGTACGGCAGTCGCCAATGGATCGAAGCGGACGAGAGCTCGTGTACTATGATCAGAACCCACACCAGCAACAGCAGCGGATGCCGGTGCCTCCTCCTGGTGACGACGGCGGCGGCGGTAACAACTCGTTCCAGCGGCGCGTGCGCAACGACTCGATGCACAACCTCTTCCCGATCATCAACAACAGCGTGTTCACGAACCCAGACAACATCATGCCGTCGCTGCAGGACGCGATCATGATCGACGACATCCGCGAGAACCTGTCGAGCTTCCACAGCACCAACAACAACCAGAACAGCATCGCGGTCAACCAGCTCTCGATCAGCGCGGCCTTTGGCGCGGGTGGCGGGATCGCACGATCCGTGGCGCCAAGTGCAGGACGAGATCCGTCCTGCCAGTCGTTCACCGATGAGGCGTTGCGCAGCAGCACATCCGGGGACTCACTCAGTGACACACTGCAGACCAATGCGTCGTTCCAACTGCACACGACGCCCAAGGAGTGGCTATGCTCGCTCTACAAGCGCTTCAACACGAACTGGGATTCGTACTTCCTGCTGTTCACGCTCGTACTCTCAGTCGCGGCCGTGCCGGTCGCAGTGCTGATCGCCGCAGTGCTCAACTCAAACTCGGACAGAGTTTTGAAGTCGCGATGCCAGCTTTCGTACGCAAAAAGGGGCGACAATTACATGACCTCCATCGCAGCGATCTCAACAGTGACGATCCCTGTGCTGAACCACGCCGTGATGCTCGTCGTGTCGCTCTGGATCGCCATCCGTTGCAGCATCAGCAGGAAAAGCGTGTTGCGGAGCAACGCGCAGGCCAGTGCGCGCGCCAACTTGAGTGAGTCTTGCGTGGGAACTTGGATCCATTATGACATCGTTATCCTAGTTTGATGTGGCATCACTATTAATTACCAACTAACAAACTCACTTCTCTCTTTCTCTTTATGTGTTAACAGCGTCGGCGTTCATGCTGCCGTGCTATGAAATGATCTGGTACATAATCGCGCTTATGTCGCTCACGGGCGCGGTGCTGTTCATTACAAGCTTCCACCGGGTACCTTCAGGTGTGACCCACGATGACCCGCAGTACCCATGCAACATCACGCTGCTCCCGCTCCTGTGGATCCTGCAGCTTCTCCCCATGCTCATGGTGCAGCGCAGCGTATCGCAAGAAGCTGTCGTACGCTCGATCGTGTATTCTGGCGCCGTCTGTGTCGTGATGCTAGTGCTCTTCATGAGCCTCTACCACCAGGGAAACGACGCGATCAACGCGATCACCATCTTCGTGCACTTCTTGCTCTTCTGTTTCTACTTCTGGGCCAAGTTCGTGTTCAAGGCGCGCTCGACGTTCGATTTCTTCTTCATCACCGGCGTGTTGAGCGGGCTCGCGGGTCTCATCGTGCAGGTGATGGACATCTCTGGCATGAGAGGTACCCAGGATGAGTTCATTGGCTACTGCGTCGTCAGCAGCTTGTACGCGATCTTGGTCGTCGCAATCTTGCTCTCGCTGCGCGCGGACACACGCTACTGGCTGGGTATCGACGACGGCACGGCGCGCACACGTAACCCGATGCGCCAGTACATGCGCCAGCTGTCGGAGCGCGGCATGATTACCAACTTCTCCACGCGTACATCTGTGTACGACGTGCACCGCATGATCGAGGAGCATCGCAAGAACGTCGTGGACTTTTCAGCACTCAAGCTCGCGGGCATTATCGCGCAGGGTGCGACGTCGATCGTGATGCGAGGCGTGCTGCGTGGAAACACCGATATTGCGCTCAAGATCTACACGTCCGTGCAAGTCACAGACGAAGAGCTGCACAGATTCTCGCGTGAGACGGCGCTGAACGTGCAACTCTCGCACCCGAACGTGGTCAAATTCTACGGCTTGTGCGTCGTCCCGCCGTCGATCTCGCTCGTGTTTGAGTTCTGCGAATACGGTGGTCTCGACGTCGCGCTGCAGAACAGCTCGCTCTGGGGCCTCTCGACCAAGCTCAAGGCGTGGCTCGACGCGTGCAAGGCCGTGGCGTACTTGCACAGCTTCTCGCCGCCGCTGCTGCATCGTGATATCAAGACCGACAATTTCCTGCTCGGACAGGACTACTTGCTCAAGCTTGCCGACTTTGGTGAGGCAAACTTGTTGAGACCGCGCACCGATGGCACGATGACGATCGCAGGTACGGTGGACTACATGGCACCAGAGATGATCCTCGGAGGCAAGACGGCCCGGTATGGCACCGCGGTCGACACGTACAGCCTCATGATCACGCTCTGGCAGATCATGGTGCCGGACCGCAGCCCGTGGGACGGCAAAACCCATCTCGAGGTGTACACATGCGTGAAAGACGGTGAACGACCGCCGTTGCTGCCGAGCATCCCGCAGGGCTGCGTCGAGATCCTCGAGAGCGGCTGGGCGGCGAACCCGATGGAGCGCGTCGCTGTCGAGGAGCTCATTCCGAAAGTGCACAAGCTCTGGCTGCTCTCGCTTCATCAAAAAGTGCTAAAGCGCACAAACTGAGAACACACACACAGCGCTGCGCTTCTACTTTATCGTACTCCTCTTATTTAAGTTTAAATACATACAGCAAGCTCTTACCTCATTGCTTTCGACATCCCTTGTTTGCAGTCAGTCTTGGTTACAGCTCTGTGAGCGTACTTGTGGTGCTTAGGTCGACGTTCTCCTTGCCTTGCTCACCCTCGCCATCAGCGCGTGGCTTGTGCCTGTGCTTTTTCGACGACGATTTCTTTCGAGACCCTGACGGTGTCGAAGGGTCTGTGGCCGATTTGTCCTTCTTCTTTTTCTTCTTTTCGCCTGTGCTGCTGCTAGAAACTGAGCTCGAAGAATTTGGCGCACTCAATTGTTTCGACGAAGCACCTTGCTTCTTGAGCAGTTTGTCGCGCTGCGCCTGGCGTTGCTTGAGCTGCAATTTCTTTCTGCGTTCTTTCTCTTGCTCCTGCATCTGCTGCCAATCGGCTTCTGCTTTGACTCCATCGCTCGGCTCCAGTGGCAGAACATCAGCGTCCAGAGGTGACGACACAGCCTGCTCCGTCGCGGTCGATTCTTGTATAGCAATATCGATGCTGCTTTCAGTCGAGGATTGCTGCTGGACTGGTGTTGTTCCTGAGGCATACTTTCCGAGGATGAATGCTTCACCACCGTTTTCTGCAGCTTTTTTCTTTGGTAATAACATTTCAGCCAAACGATCTTGGGTTTGAACAGCTCGTTTCTTCGGCTTCACCTCGAAACTGAAGGTTTCAGAGTACGCGTCCTCGCCGTCTGACCCCTCTTCGCTTTCTTCATCGACAACGCCAGATGAGCCAAGAGATACGCTGTACACATCGGTCGATTGGTCGAAGATACCCAGTGCGACGTCCTCTACGCCCGAAATGTGTATGCTTTTTCGTGTCGAAGACTTCGTCGGACCAGCCAGTGATGTAGAATCCTCGGCTGCAACTATGATGGCCTCAACGGGGATATCGACAGCTTGAACAGGTTCTGGTGCAGCGACTTGGACTGGGTTCTTGAACGCCGATTCGTTTTCGCTGCTGGGCAGATCCGAACCCAGCTCGCCGGTAGAATCCTGAGTTGACTCGATCACGCTCTCTTCAGGTGCAGAAGACTCCGGGATACTTTGGTCGATTGCTTCTGTTTTATCAGCCAAATTTGGTTCACCACGCGGCGTCGAGGATATCACACTGTCACAGTCGTCAAAAAGGGTATACTGCTCTGCAGCAGTAGGCAGGTCGCTTTCCTCAGCAGAATCTTGGCTCTTGAACACCTCGTCAAGACTTTCGAGGGTTGGTTGAGAAGATTCGATCTCCTCTTTCGGCTGATCGAAAAAGGATACACTTTTTCCTCGTGGCACCTTGGTCTTGAGACTCAGCGCAAACTCTTCGTCCGAGTCAACCACGTTCAGTTCGTCCTTAGCGATTAGCTGACTGCTTTCTTGAATAGCTGATTCAGACGGTGCTGTGTCTGAGAAAACTGGTCTGACGTCTGGTGACGCGAGCTTGAGTACACTTGATCGCCCTTTTTTCAGCGTGAGTGCAAACTCTTCGTCCGAGTCAATCTCACTGTCATCTCTAGAAACGGATGCTTCTTTCTCGGCTTGAGTTGCGCCACTGACCATTGTCGTTTCTGCTGCGCTGTGTGATTCAGGCTGGGATCTCCTCTTTTTTGCTTTTGCCAGGCTGAGTGCAAATTCCTCGTCCGAATTGGCTTCTTCCGTCACGGACATATCATCAGGTGGGGTGAAATCGCTCGACTTCGCCTTCGTTATCTGTGAATGCTTGTTGTCTTCAGCTTCAATAGATCCCACCTTGGTTTCTTCAACTTTCTGATCTCGCGATTCTTCTGGCGTGTTTTTCTCATTACCAAAGTCGAAAAAGTTGGTCACATCACGCTCGCTCGAAGAGTCAAAAAGCGTGTCAATTGGATCAAACTCCACACGAGTTGATTTCGCGGGCTTTTTAGACCGTTGCTCTTTCGTATCTGTCGGCTTTGACGATGCTTTCACGTGAGGAATCGGTTTCGCTTCTTCATCCGAGAGACTGACGGAATCCGCAGCTGCTCTGAAGACAGGTTTCTCGGTTTTACGCTGACTTAAACCTTTGCTGCGATTCTTCAAAGATGGATAGTCTTCTTCTTCTTCCAAATCTCGTGCGCCACGACCGCGTGGCTTCAAGGACGGATAGTCTTCTTCGTCGTCGGACTCGGGTTCTCTCTCAGCATTCTTCCTTCCTGTCCTGGTCTTAGCAGAAGTCTTGACAGAGCCATCTCGACGCCGTCGTAGCGGTGGTGCATCCTCGCCATCACTGCCACTCTCTTTGCCTGATCCTATCTGGAACAGCGACTCGTAACCTCTTCCACCTCCAAGAGCAGAGCCTTCGATCGGACTGCCCTCAAACAGATCTGCAAAGGAATCACGACGTTTTGTTTTCTTCTTCTGCGATTTTCGGGACTCTTTGATCGGAGAAATTTCCAGAGCACCCTTGTTCTTTGTAGATGTCTTCCCATTCTTCTTGCGGGCAACCACATCTTCGTCACTGCTATCATGATCAAAGATGCTCAGCTTTCTGGAACTTTGCTCGTTAGCGCAAGGCGGTACTGTTGTATTGCTGCTTGAACGATGAGTTGTAGTCTGCGATTTCCTGCTCGTACTGACTGGCTGATCGTGATCCTTCCTCTTTCGAATGAGCTGTTTCAGCGCTGCAAGCTCACCTTCTAGAGAAGATATTTTGTCCACGATGGTATCGTCAAGTCCATCTTCATTTTCGCTTTCTGCAGCAGCTGGTCGGCTGTCATACTGCTGGTACTGTCCAAGGGCGAGTTCTCTGCTGTACATCTGCGATTGCGGCTCTTGCTTCGAAGATTGCGAACTGTAATCGCGTCTTGCTGGTTGCTCGCGGGATCGCTTCGGAGCTGACACCGATACATACCCGCCAGTAACAGGATCAAACACGTAATCGTTCGGTCGCTCAAATTCAGCAAAGATGTCGTCGACTGAGTTGGCTTGTTGAACTGAACGTGGTGCGACAGATACGTAATGGTTGATATCATCCATGATGCTGGTGTGCGTGCTTGGGTCGGCAGTATAACCCTGGTGATCTCTCGCGTAACTCGAAGCAAACCGATCGCTTGAAACGTTTGATGGAACTGCGTATGTCGCTACTCCATAGCTAGGCTCTGCGGAGATTGCGCTCCACGAGCTTCCTGCTGCTTGACTGGGCTCACCATTCTCTCTTTGTGAAGACAATGAGCTCTCCCCGAGACCAATTGAAGAGGCTCTGGAACGATCGATAGCGTAGATACTGGGCGTAAGCCCCTTGATTTCGTGCTCTTGATACGCTCCGAAATCATCCTTCCGGCGGTCAAAACGGTCCACTCCTGTGGGAGGTACCACAAATGGTGACTCCATCCCGATTCCATTCCACGCTCTCGCTGGTTGGCTTACACCATTCGAAGATGAGTTCACTTGACTTTTCGGAGAAGCAAACAAATCGTCAAACGTGTCTCGCCTTTTCTTCTGGGACAAATCTCGAATCGAAGCTGCACCCGAGAATGTCGAAACTCGTTTCTGCTCAGAGGCTGATTGCCGGAAATCGCCCCCTGGAGTTGCATACTCGGATGCCATCGTGTACCGAAATTGATCTTGTTGGTCGCTTTCATGGTAAGGTACCATAGCGTTTTCCGCCATTGAGAAACGGTCGAACGACCCAGCTCTTTGCAAAATGTTGGATTCGCGGAGAGATGTCTGACGCTCAGCTGCCGAAGAGATGCTCAGCTGACCCGTATCAACGTCCCTGAAGTCACTGGAATCCTTCTTAGTTTCAGCCGCTTGGTTTGCGGGCTCGGGAGCTTCTTGATTGACTTGCTTTGCCGGAGATTTCGAGCCAGAAATCCCAAATAGACGCTTCAAAGCACCTGTAAACCCGTGTCCACTGGATTCTGGCGATGACACCGGCGCTCCTGACGTGTTTGTCTCTGCTGCTTCTTGACCGCTCATGCTCTCTGTTGGAGGCTCAATAATACTGTACGATTCTTGGTCACTGACAATTGCACGAGGCTCGACTGACTTTGGTAGTGGCGCAGCTCCCCATTGGGAACTATCGGTTGGTATCCGCTGCTCTCTGGCTGGTGATCTGAAGCTTTTGCGACTCGCATGATCAAAATACCCTGGAGTATCATCGACCACCAATTCGTCGACATCTGCTTCGTAAAATGTTGGGCGAACTTGTGTGAACACAGCTGGTTGCGCAGGACCAACAGTGAGCATATCTCGAGTACTGTCGGCTGGAGGCGGTGATGATGAAGAGACACCCCTGTTCTCACTTGACTCTTCTCGCTTGACTTTTTTCTGTTCTTTACGGTTCTCAATGCCCTTCTTTTTGCTGTGGACATGGAAAATGTCCTTCAGACTCTCTTTCAATGTTGGTCGCCCATGCGAGCTGAATCGGCCGTCGGCCTCGTTCTCCGGCTGTTTTGCGTTTGGCTCTACAATCAGCGCTCGTCTGACAACAAGCTGCTGCTCCTCTGGTCGAGGCATCTCCATCCTTGCTCGCCGCTGATCGTATTCGTCGTCATCTCTGGATGCATACGCGTCTATCGAGAGGGAATCATGCACACCCCTCGACGGAACCCTCGCGCCACCGTTGACAGCGATAGTGTGACGGCTCATCGCGTCTTGCCATTCATCGGCTGCAGTACGCTGCTTTGATTGAGCAGAAGGGTATCGGTTCTGGGGAGTATCCTCTCGGAGGAAGTCATCCTCGTCGTGGTCAAGATTGAGGTGTCTATCTTTCCTTTTAGCGGTGCCATGTTTACCCATGAGAGGGTCTGTGAACCAGGTATCGTCGGTCAAGTCGAACAGATCGCTCGACTGCTTTCGTTCGTCCTCTTCACGCTGATTGGGCTGTACAGTATGGACTGATCTCTCTGTCTTCTTGTCGACCTCACTCTTTCTCTCAAGCGAAGCAGTGACTTGACGGGCTTCTTTCTTCTTGTCGTGCTTCGGAGTAAAAGTCTTCTTGAGGCTCTCACGTAATTTACTTCGCTTCTTCCGGGAGCTGTTGGACGGAGTTGCATACGCGTACTCTGCATCGTCATCAGTGACAGCAGACCGATCGAGATTATCATCTGCATCGGAGTCCCCCAAGCGATTCGCGCGCGCTAGCTCGTTGTTGCAGGTAGTACAGACTCGATGCTTCTTGTGGCTGATCTCAAAATACCGAAACATAGAGCAGTCCGAGCACATGACATGTCCGCAGTGCCTAGAAAGCAAGAAATTCGTCACATTATAATAGAAAGTCAGCAACCACAAAAAGAAAGGACTCAGACGCATTTACTAGACGCAACCTACCGGCAGTGATGCTTGCGCTTCATCAACGAGAATGAGCTCGAGCAAAGGAAACATGCTTTCACAGCGTCGTCGTCGTCCCAGTCTACGTTGAACAATTCCTCACTTCCTTTCCGCCTGATTTTCTGCTCTCGTCCACTGGCCAATCCGCCATCATCTGCTCTTCTGCTAGCGTTTTTCGCTTTCGCGCTCTGCCTCTTCTGCCTCGCTGTTTGCTGACTTGCTCTCCTGTTATTTGGCTCGCTAGCGCGACCACTTGAAGTAGCGCCTCCTCCATGAGAGATGCCACCACCACCAGCGTCGGATCGAGAGTAGGTCGTGCTCGGGATACTGGAGACTGGACTCACGGGATAGCTATACGCGCCATTATCCACACTACTTCGAGCGCTCACGGGTGACGCCTGCGGCTGGCGGGCATGCATGTCTGTATCTGTGAAACGTGGACTCGTTGCTGCTGCTGCAGTCGTCGTGGCTTTCCCAGCTGCGCTCTTATTTGGCGCATTGCCATACAGGTCATCGAAGTCCCCGTCGTCATCCTGCACAGAACGACGCCAAACCGGGATCCACATATAGAGAGACAGACGCACGGAGATACACACACAAAACCAGTCAGTGATCAATCGCTGTCTATCTACATAAAATAAGATAAAGCGCCTCGCGCGTATGGACCCGTCACCTCGTCGAAGAACGGGTCGTTCATGGCCTTCTTCCTCGTCTTCTTCAGCCCGCTCTTTCTCTCTTGAAGTGTGGAAATGTTCAGCCGCAGGCACAATCGCAAAAAGGAAAAAATGCGCAAGTGGGTCCGGTCCACATGGTGCTCCACACAAGGTTCCACACTCCTCAATTCTGGATATGTATACCTCGTCAAAGTATACATCCATATCTGGGTCCGCTCCACACCAGCAACCTGGGTTTCTTCAGGTTTTGCCATTTCTGGGACGCCAGACCCGGACCCAGCCCGCCACCATGATGCGCTTCAAGTCGTACGGCTCGGCGGTGATCGACATCCCCGAGCACCAGCTGCTCGCCGCCGCCGTGGACGAAGAAGAAGAGGGTAGCTGTAAAGATGTGTATAGAGACGGTGACGAAGATGTGAAAGGTGCAGATGATGACGACCTCGAAGCGACTGAGCGCAAGCGGCTGCTGCGAAAGCGCAAGAGCATGGCGATCCCGTGCCCGCGCTCGTGGTGGTCGTTCGTGTTTTTCAGCTGGTGCGAGCCCCTCGCGCGGCTCTGCGAGCAGCGACCGCTGCGTTTCGACGATCTCTGGCTGCTGCGCGAAGAAGACACGAGCAAGTACTGCGCCGATCAGTTCAAGAAAGTGTTTGCGACGTCACACTCGCTCCTGTTCGCGGCGATCCGTACCCAGAAGAAGCTGCTCTTCTGGAGCGGCGTGATCTCGCTTGGTGCGGTCGCATGCGAGCTTGTGGGGCCAATTGCAGTTTACAATATCGTGAACGCCGCGGCGACGCATGAGATGGCTACGATATACTCGAAAGGCGCATTCTGGACGCTCGTGTTGCTTGGGTCACGCTTCCTGCGCTCGTATTCGCTTGCGTGGGCAGATTTCCTGCTGAAGTTCGTCAAAGTACGCGTGTCGGGGGCAATGCATGTGCTACTGATCGAGAGCGCGCTCGACACGAATCGATTCCACCAGCGGTACGTGATTTCCAGCACAGCGAATCTGTTCACGACCGACATCTCGAATTTTGGGAGCGCGTTCGACATGATCCATCGACTTTGGATGGTGCCGCTCGAGCTCTTTGGGCTCTTCTACATTTTCCGCTGGGTCGCAGGTCGCGTGATCACCGGGATTTTGATCGTGTCGTTTATTATCTATGCGCTGATTCAGCTCGTGACGTGGTCCGAATCGTCAATCTTCCGGCAGTGGTTGTCGATTTCGGACCAGCGCTTTGGTATCCTCGAGCGAATCTTCAAGCACATCGTCGCGATCAAGTTGAGCACGTGGGAAGATTTTGTGCTCGAGCGCGTCATGGCTGTTCGCAAGACCGAGCAGTTCGTGCTCAAGCGCCATATCCTGGTACGAACGCTTCGCTACACTCTCACGTGGATTGCGCCGTCTGTGAATTTGATCGCGACGGGGGTTTTGCTTGTGAACACCCCGAACTTCGCGTTCGCGTCCCCAGCATTCACCTTCAGTGCAGTCGCGATTTTCCACGCGATCAACGACACTTTCGGCATTGCAGTGGAAGTGGTTCAAGTATTTTTCCAGCTGCGAGTGTCACTGGACCGGATTTACGAGGCGCTGGAGATCTCACACATACCCAGCAGCTCAGGTACCAAGTCGCGAACGCGTGGATCGAGTGGGCATATTTACTCCCTTGGTGTAGCCAGCGAAGAAGCGGTTGCAATAGCGGGAGCGAGTTTTGCGAATCCAACGACACCAGAAAAGGATCTGCTCTCATACGTCAATCTCCGGGTCAAGCGAGGCGAGTTCGTTGTTATCCACGGAAAAGTTGGCTGCGGCAAGTCCGTCCTCCTGTCATCGCTGCTCGGTTTTCTTCCGAAGCAGCGGGGCGGCGTGTACCTGAATGGCAGCGTCGCGTTTTGCTCCCAAGCGCCGTGGATCCAGTCCATGAGCATTCGAGACAACATCTTGTTCGGGAAAGCGTTCGACGAAGTCCGATACTGGAGCGTGCTTGAAGCTTGCTGCCTGCTAGAAGATTTGAAGAACCTATATGCTGGCGATCGCACAGTCGTTGGTCCCCATGGACTTGTGAGTATGTCGGGCGGACAGCAGTCGCGAGTGGCGTTGGCGCGAGCGTGCTACTCTGATGCTGACATCTACATCCTAGACGCGCCGCTCGATAGTGTCGACAGCATCGTTCAGTGTGAGATTTTGCTCAAGTGCATGGGGCAGCTGCTGCAACAGAAGACGATCATTTTGACAACTCACAACCCCGAAGTGATCATGTGCGAGTACGTCGACCAAGCGATCCTGATGGAGCAGATGGTGGTTCAAGACCCTAAGCTGGATGACCGCCCGGTTCAGCGAATGTCGCGCCGAGCAGCGAGTGAAAATCGACCAGTTCCAAGGGCTTTCCAGTCCAAGCGATCGCTTCTGCTTGGCGAGTCAGCTACGCATAGAGGGATACTGGGGAAACGGAGAGAGGCTTCGGCTTTGGTGCCAACAGCCGAGAGGAGTCGGCCTCTTCGGGTGAATGAGTCGATTATTCTGAACCCATTGGTTCTTCAAATCCAGTCAGCGCCGCGATTACGACCATTATCAACATCAGTATCGTCGTCGAGCTTTGTGAATCATGCGTCCTGCGCGTACCGCAAGAAAGGTTGGGCGAACGTGTTGAAGGAGTATCTCGCGTACACGCAGAGCTTCTCACTTCTTTGCATCGTGGTGTTTCTCCATCACGTCACCCAAGTGCTTTCGACCATGAGCGTGTACTACTTCAGTCGCTGGATCGCGTCTACCAGCAGAGCTGAGGATTCCCCAGAATCGCTTGCGTACACAATCATGCTCTTCGATCGCTACATGTGGATCGTGGCTGCGAGTTGCATCGCGTTTCTCTGTGCTACATTCGCCACATTTTCGTTCTCTCTTTGCGCCGCGGACAAGCTCTTCGAGTGCATGACGTCAGCGCTGGTGCACGCTCCGATGCGCTTCTTCTCGACAAACTCGGTCGGGAGGATCCTGAATCGGTACGCGCGAGACTTGAAATCTGTCGATTCCAGTCTTCAGAGCGTAACCTTCGCACTGCTGCGAAGCTTCTTCAGCTCCTACTGCTCCTTGTTTGCGTCGCTCGCGTGGCTCAGTGGTCACATCCTCAAAGTGAACAACGTGAGTCTGCACGATGATGGATCGTCATCGGAGTTGCATTGGGCGATTTGGTGGCTCATGATGATCCTGATCGTGATTGTCACGACTGGTATCCTCGGCTCGTTTTGGCGCGATGGCATCCGGTCAAATAAGCCCAGTGGCGAGATCTACCTGATGTTCCGAGAAACATTATCTCCGCTTTTCAATTTCGTCACCGAGTCGATGAGTGGGAAGACAACCATCGCTTCCTTTGGAGCTGAGCAGAAACTGAAAGTCGCGAGTCAATATGGAGAGAAAGTGGACGAAGGGACTCGGATTTTGCTGGCGATGTGGTCGTTCGAGACGTGGGTTGCGATTCGCTGCTTGCTTATGGAGACTTTGTTGACGAGCTCGCTTTTGATCGCGCTGATCACGTTTGGTCACGACCCGTCGTTCTCCAACCAGCCTGCGACGATCGGACTGCTGCTGTTCTTGCTGCTGAACATTCGCGACGATCTGAAGAATAGCTTTGCGAATTGGAACCTGCTCGAGAAAGACTTGGCGTGTGTTGAGCGCATTCTGGAGTACATCGACGTCGAACCGGAGGGAGCGCACAGCCAGAACCAGCTGCCGACAGACCCTTTCTGGCCACGCCATGGCGCGATCACATTCCGCAACGTCTACTTTCAGTATGACGGCGCAGTCACAAATCGTCATTACCAAAACCACATCAGCAACATCAGTACTCACAACAGCAGTGCTTTGATTGGGTCTATGGCGTTGAAGAATGTGAGCTTCCAGATTGAAGGAGGGCAGAAAATTGGCGTGGTCGGGCGGAGTGGTGCAGGAAAATCGTCGTTGGCGATGGCGCTAATGCGGGTGAATGATCCTCTCCGCGGTGCGATCTTGGTGGATGGTGTTGATATCACACACATGCATTTGAAGACACTGCGGTCGAAGATTTCGTACGTGCCGCCAAACCCGGTGTTCTCGAACTCGTCATTGCGCGAGTACCTGGACCCAATGAGTCAAGTCGAGGACGCCGCGCTCTGGGAGATTCTCAAGAAAACCGGCATTGAGGTGTCGATTCTGAAAATGCAGGCGTCTCTGGACGCGAGCATCATGAAGATGGTCTCGAGCTGGAGTACGGGCGAGCGCCAGCTGCTCTGCTTGTCGCGAGCGTTGGTGTTTCGCTCTCGCATCGTAATTCTTGACGAAGCGACGACAGCTACCGACCAGGAAACAGACTGCCGCGTCCAGGACCTGGTGTACGAGATCCTCGACTCGAATACGACTTTGCTCTGCATCGCGCATCGGCTGGACACAGTGCTGGAGTTTGACAAGATTCTCGTCATGGCGGACGGCGGCATCGAGGATTTTGGTACGGTACAGGAACTCGTGGAGTCTGGTGACGGCGTGTTTTACAACCTCTTAGAGAGCGCGCAGCTCGTGTATTAGTAACTGCAACAAGAACAAGGCAATCACAAAGAAGACTTGCAGTAGAGTTCGTCCGCTCATAATCAGGGAGAAGTGCTCGCGTGAACAGGTGACATTTCATTGATGATATCTCTATTTACAGACTGTCTCGCTTTCTGAGATCAATCAATCGCTCATGGAGTGTTTGTATCCTTCTCAACCTCAAGGTAGATTTTGCCAGGGAGCTGGAATCCGTTGAACGTCGAGCCCGTGGCAAAGCCGTACGCACCCATGTGCGGGAACGTAATCCAGTCACCGATCTCCAGCACGGGCAGCAGCGTTTCCTTCGTGATGAAGTCTTTGCCGTCGCACGTTGGACCCCAGACGCTCGACGGCACCACCACAGCAGACTCGTCACTCTCACCCGACAACAACGAACGATTTGGCTCGCCGTTAATCACAATCGAGATTGGGTCGTAGAGCTTGAACAGATGCGAAGCGCTGAACGAACCGTGCGCGCCATCGTTTACAAAGTACATGTAGCGAGGCACGTGCTGGTGGGTTTCGTTCTTCGACACCGCACGCGCAGTGAGTGTCGGGTCTGTCTTGCGACCAACGACATTGAGGTTGAGCGTCGCGCAGGACGAGACAAAGTACCGCCCCGGCTCCGAGATGATGCGCACGCCCGAGGATTCAGGGAAATGCTCGGTGAGCGCGTCGTTCACGGCTTTCGCAGCGTCCTGGACCGTCACGGGGCCGAGGTCGTCGCCAGCGAAGCCACCGCCGAGGTTCAGAAGCTCAAAATTGAAGCCCGACTGCTGCGCCAAGTCGAAAACGGACTTGGAGCGCGTGATTGCATCAACAAAGGACGACGCGCACAGGACACCGACGCCCACGTGGAAGCACACGCCCATCACATTGAGCTGGAGCTTCTTGGCGGTCTCCAGGATCTCCGGAATCTCTGACAATGGGGCGCCAAACTTCGCGCCAAGCTGGTGGCGTGACTTGGAGTCGTCCACTTTGATGCGCAGCACGAGCCTGGCTTCTGGGTACACCTTGGCGACCTTGACGAGCTCGTCGGCGTTGTCGAACGTCATGAGCGACACGTTGTGCGCTCTCGCGAACTGCAGGTGTGACTTTTGCTTGATCGTGTTCGCATAGATGATCTGGTCCGGCGTGACGCCGTGTGCGAGCGCAAACTCGATCTCGGGCTTGCTCGCGCAGTCGACGCCGCAGCCGAGTCCCGTGAGCAGCTCGAACACGCGCACGTCCGGGTTGCACTTCATCGTGTAGAACGGTTGTACGCGCGGGAGCAGGTCCGTGATGAGCTTGTACTTGGCCGCGATCGCGTGCAGGTCGACCGTGTAGAAGGCCTCTTCGTCATCGCCGATCACCTGAATGTGCTGTAGCGTGGCGCCGAGCACGCGCGGGTCGAGGACGGTGGCGGAGGAGCTGCTCATTTGAATGCTTTTTGAGTTGTGAGTCAAGCCATGGGCTTTGCTGGTCAAAGCTTGCTTTGCTGAGTGTATCACAGAATGATGGTCGCTCCAGCCCATCATCACATCCATCTCCATTGACCACACTCGCGTCGCATCAAACCGATGATCACATCGGATTGGATCCACGGGTCAGGAGCTCATTGGCGAACACGCAAAGTGTCTGGTGAAGTGTTTGGCGAAGTGGAATGGTGGGTGAAAATCCCACTTCACGCTCATAGAGCCGTCATCTTCAACACGAGACGTTGCGCTTTGATCGGTGGCGCAAAGGTCAAAGCCGCAACCAAGGGCCTCTCTCACCAAGAGAACTACAGCACGAGAGATCATCAGCAGCAAGCACGTGAAGCGTCGCGGTCTCTTCGCGAGGCGACGGGCACTCGCCACCGCACGATTGCTTCGCGTGATGCATGAAGCAGCCGCTTTGCGATAAAGCGTCGTCAGTGACTGACTATCCATCAATGCACCCCATGCGCTCCTTCACGAGCAGCTCTAAAGATCCGATCGTGTGCTGATTGGTGAAGCGGCACCACGAGCAACTGTAGTTCCGCCGCTCACTCACTTACTCACATTGAAGCTTTCTCTCTTTCTCGCAGGACGACATTCATCAAGCGACTGAAGCTGCCATGGGGAAGTCTGTGCGCAAGTACCGGAAGAACCGCGATTACGACTGCATTGCACCAGAGAAGGCGTCTGCGTACGACATCCACGACGGCAAGGGCACCGCGCACACTCGGGGTGATCATAATGACTTGCTGTCGTCCCCGCGCGAGTTCGTGCCGCTGGAAGAGCTCGCACCAGGTGATAGCACTGCACTACAAGTCGTGATGCTGCTGGTCGCAGGCTTGGTTGGCTCGACGGTGGTCGTCTTGCCGTTCGTGTTCCTTGAGGGCGGCTTCCTCATGACGATCTTCATGGTGCTCTTCTTCTCGCTCGCGAGCTACCTCGCCAGCGTGTGCATCGTTCAGTTGGGCGTTGCGAACGGGATCTACTCACTGCAGGGACTCGCGATGCTTGCGTTTGGCACACGAGGAGCGCATGTAGTCGGCGTCATCCAAATGGTGCTGTCGTGCGGTCTCATTCTGACGTACTTGGCGATCATCTTCCAGGATTTCCCCGTGTTATTGGGACATTTGTTGCACTTGGACTTTGACGCAGACGGGTGGCCGAAAGAGTCAACCACAAAGTACGTCACAGTATCCAAGATCCTCGCGAATCGGACATTATTTGCAGAGCTGTTTGTAAGTCAGCCATTTGCTATTTGCCACCTCCATGAGTGTGAACACAGAACGGAATTCACTCATGCTTCGTTATTTGGCATACGCATATAGGGATTTATCATCTTGATTCCATTCTGTCTCTTCGTGCACTCGTATCGGAAGATCCAGAACTTTGCCGTGGTGTCAACGTTCCTGCTGCTGCTCACGTCGCTATGCGTCGTCGGCAAGGCCAAGTATTTCCACGACGAGAACGTGGCGTCAGCGTCGCAGGGCTTTGAGCGAGACTACATGGAGGTTCCAAAGACAGTCTGCCAGGCGTTTGGGGTCTTGGCGGCTCAGTTTGCGTGTCAGCACCACACGTTCCACGTGTTTTACGCGATGAAAGACCGCTCGATCGATCGCTTCGCACGTTTATCGCTGGTCGCGTGTCTGATGGCGGCGTACCTGGCGTACAGCTTCGGCATCGGAGGCTACGTGTCGTTTCTCAGCGATTCGAAGACTGACATGGTGGGTAATCAGGGTTTCAGCTCCAAGCAAGGTACGCTGCCATTCTGGCTGCTCGTGCCAGTGTGTGCGCTGTTCTGCATCCCACTCGAGGTCGTGTCGTCTCGATATGCTGTGATGTTCATGCGCAGAGCGAGGTCGCAGCACCACCTCGGACAGGAAGAAGTACTCTTCCGTGCGCAGCCAGCGATCCGGTCGCAGCAGTACACCACCAGCACGACACCTCCAGGCTCGCACTCCTCAGCGTCGTCATTCGAGAGCAAGATGGGGGATCACCGTCATGGAGGAGTCGTCAGTACCAGCGGCTATACTCGCGTGCAGATCGTTGTCACGTGCCTCGTGCTTGCGATTCTGGTGCAAATCGTAGCTCTCCCAAGTTCCATCAACATTGCGACTCTGTTGAGCGTCACCGGAGGTATCGCTGGCATCGCACTTCTGCTCGTTGTCCCAGCCGCTTGCTACCTGAAACTCGCTCCTCCCCACGATGACAGCCACCGTCCATCAGACAGCTGGCTCTTCACAAAGTGCCTTCCCTGGAGCAGCATCGGCATTGGCCTCGCTGCGTCCATCGCGTGTGTGATCGCAAACATCGTCCAAGGTTGATTCTTCAACTTGGGCTCTGCTTTTTGCTGTTGGCTGCATATTTTCCTTTGACGAATGAATTTGAAATTTGGTCTGCTAAGAGGTGTGGCTTGAATGCCCAAGTCCTCCATTGCAAGCGTGTTTCAATCGGAAAATAGATGGGAATGTCTGAAAATCCCTCCCATCTATCGCTTTTATTCTTTTGACCAGTCCTCAAGTCCACTCCCTCAAACCGGGCACCTCCGCCGGAAAAATTACGGCTTTTCGCTCGTGCCCACGCTCGCAGGCCAAGTGAACGCGGTCGGTGGCGTCGTGCTCATGATCGTGATCGTCTCCATGCTGGTGCTCTCCTGCAGCGAAGAGCGTGCGGTGCGCTGGAAGCTGGCCAGGCTGTCGGCCAATGCCGCTACCATGACGCTAGTCTCGACCATCTCTGCCTATGTGGACAAGCGCCACGTGGCGACCCAGGAGCCGCTGTTTGCGACTACGTACAACGAGTACTACTGCAACGCGCGCATGCTGCAACTACGCGAATCAAGGCGCTCAAGATAAACCACCGGATTTACTCGTCGGAGCTGGAGCTTGTAAACAAACTCATGTGCGCGTTCTTCCAAGACTCGAACGTCACGGACGCTGTGGACCTCTGGTGTGGCAGAATTCTCCGTTTTCAGAAATCGATTAGATCACTTGTTGCATCTGCAAGCATGGATCATGAGCAGCAACAGCGACAGCTGGAAAGATTTCCATACGAGGCGAATGCATAAATGTTTGAGCAGTTCGAGAATGAGTGGGTCGTGCGAGCCAGCTACAGGAACGGGTTCTTTTGTGCGATTGCGTTGTTGCTGTTGCTGCTGCAAGTTAGGTGCGTCTCCCAGCTCGTTGGACCACTCACTCAAGACCGCAAGCAGCTACTGTAGCTCACCAATCCCGATGCGTTGCATTCTTGGACGACGCAAGAGACCAAACAACCGAAAGACACCAACTTCCCACAGTCTTCAAGTCGCGGACAAGCTTCTTCTTCTTCGAAGTTGGCGCCAAAATGAACTGCTCGTTTGAACTCGCGCCAAAATCCAGCCAGAAACGATGGGGGTATGATAGAAATCTGTGACGCGTGAGAAAGACCAGCATTCAGTGCGCACCACGATCGTTCTCCTGCATCAATCGCATCTGCCTGTCCACTTGACGAGTTGCCATGGCCACGCCACGCGACAAGAAGAAGCGAAAAACACCGGGGGATGACACCATCACGTCTTCTTCCTCTCCAGTAGCAGCCCGCAGCGGAGACTCAGATCCCATCGCCACCACCACCAGTAGTCCACCAGCTGCGGATGCTACCGCTGCGTTCGCTTTCGAGAGCGTTGAAGCCCGTGCAAGAGCCGTCACAGCTGCGCTGTCCCGTGCGATCGACACAGAGAAAGCGTTCAAGGGCGCAAAAGTGCACTACCTCACTTCGGACAGAGCGAGTTGGGTGTACCACGTGCCGCGCTGGTACCGCCATGTCTTCAGTGCACTCTCTCGATCTTCAGAGGTGTCACTCTCACCTCCGGTACCCAGCGATGGCGATAACAGCAGTAGCATCGACATAGTCAACGAACAAGCCCCACTGCAACCGGTTTCCTACTTTCAATGGCTGGATCAGGTGTGGAACCTCCATCCACAGCACCATGACATCATCAAGATGTTTGGCAGAGACGTGCCTACGCCCCGCTACCAGCAGGCGTACGCAGTGAGCTACCGCTTCTCTGGGAACACCTTCGAGGCGCAGTCAGTGCCTGAAACGCTGCAGCACTGCGTGGCAACCATGCAAGCGATGGTTATGAACTCCGAGACCCACGCGAGCTTCCTGCGCGGCGTGCTCGTCAACTGGTACGCGAACGGCGAGCACTACATCGGTCCCCATTCGGACAGCGAGAGCAGCCTCTTTAAGCACTCGCCCGTGTTCTCGCTCTCGCTGGGGGCAACAAGAAGGTTCATCTTCACGGCAAAATCCCAGTCTGGTGAGAAGAAGAGCGAGGCCGCTGAACCCGCGCAGCGTCTGGAACTCGAGCTTGGCGATGGGGACCTCGTCGTCATGGGCGGCACCACGCAGCAGACGCACAAACACGCGCTGCCAAAGATGAAGAAATGTTTCGGCAAGCGCGTTTCCGTCACGTTGCGATGCTTCAAGTAGTATGGTTGAAACAATGGATGCGAACTAGAAAATGGGAATGGGTACCAGACATTGGCATGGCGATGTGAGCGTCGGTCTCGTCTAGCCAACTCTCGCTCTCTTATAGATCCTTTTCGGGCTGCTGTCTCTGGCAGGGGCGTGGTCTATTGCCACTATCTCCCGAGTGCTGCTCGATATATTCAACGACGCGAGGCGAGTTTCGCGTTGTCCGAGTGCACTTACAAGTTGCAACAAGCAAGGAGCTTTCGAACCGAATGGCGAGGAGCAATGTGTCGCGATGACCAATGCGTCATCTTTCTCTGTGAAGCAGTACTCCACGAAAAAAAGAGAATAGAAACCAAAAGATCTTTCGAGTGAAAGAAAGAAAACGCATTTGCTGCTCAATAAGCTGTTTGTGTGGCTCTACATCACACATATATCCTGAAAGCCATGGCTTCATATGACATCACCTCAATCGATTGGCTGCGATTTTGAAGGAAAAAGAAGAAAAACGAATGGATGAGTGTGGATGGGTTCAGAAAGCGACTTGGCGCCACTTGACTTGAGCATGCTACCCTCGCCGCATGATGGCTGAGCAACCATAATTTGAGCTCATGCCTGAGATGAACTCGTTAGCACTTGCAGACACACATACGCACACTCGCGAGTACAGCAGTAACAGCTCATAAAGGCGTTCAGAATGAAGCCAAGGTGCTGGGGCTATATGATATAGACCTACTGCGGGCTTGGACACCAGCTCCTGTCTGGCATGCGCAGTGCGCCAGTGGTAGCTTATCGTTCAGCACCCGTATATCCGTATAGCAGCATACTTTTCCTCGTTAATATGGATACTTCTATACTGCTATACGGCCCATTTTTTTGCGAATAGGGTTGAGGGTTGGCCCTTGATTCAGGTCCAGCAACGCAACAGCAACGCAAAGCCACCAGCATATTGCCAGTGACGTCCCAGCACACACCATCTGCATAGTCAGTCCGCCACAGGGCAAACAAAACAGCAAGCAAGCGACGCAACAAAAAAGCAAAGCGCACAGCCTTTTCATACAAAACCCAAGAAAGACAGACGGCCAGTCCACACAGGCAACGCAAGCGAGCAGGCAAGCGGGCAGCGCATATTCATCACAGGGACGCCACCAACAAGCAAGCAAACCAGCAAGCAAACCAGCAAGCAAGCAAACCAACAACAAACTTGCGAGCGGCTTGTTCTTGCTGCGGAACTAAGAGAGAGTGCGTGAAGAAGAAGAATCGAGCAGCGCACTTACATATTCGCAGAGAAGAACGTGAAGTGAAGACAGCGAAGCATGGGGGCGACGACGATCGTGCTGGTCGTAGGATCGCTGATCGCGGTCGCGGGCATCGTGCTCATCGTGCTCTTCGTGCGCCGCATCGGCGCGGAGCGCGAGCAACAGGCTACGCAGGCGTTCTTCCAGGAGCCCGCCGACGTCTACCGCGAGGAGCTCAATGACAGGTGCGTTCTCTCTTTCTATCTATCTCTGTGTGTGTATACGCGCGTGTATGTGTATGTGTATGGCTTGCTGTGTAGACGAGGGGGAGGGGGATTTGTATTCACATGCGGTCCGTTTGTTTGTTATGTGTATGTATGCTGGGTAACAGTTTTATGGAGCACGCGCTGTGGCGCTGCGGCGTGTGCCACTTTCGCAACCACCCGGAGCGTAAGCTCTGCGATCTGTGCCAGACGGTGCGCGGCCAGGACGGCCACTTTGCACGCAAGAACAAGCGCAACGGGTACAGCAACAAAAACAAGATGATGGGGCGGATTGGCGAGGCCGAGGCGTACCGGAACGGCGCAGACTTTGCCAGCGGCGCGAATCTGAGCAAGCTGCAGCTCGCGGCGAGCCGCAGACAGCAGTGGAAGCGCATGCCGACGACAGACGGTCTGCACCGCTGGGTGCGTCAGGAGCAGCTAGCGTCTTCGTCGTCTTTCTCCAAGCGTGACTCAGTGGAGAGCGACCCGGGCCGCCTCTCACTGCGCTACAACGACGAGCGCGAGAGCAACATGTCGGTCGGGTACATCCGCGTGCGTGATTCGATCGGCAAACTGGTGCTGAACGAGAGCGACGTGGTTGCAACGGATTTTCACTACCGCATCAACATCCTGGACGGCACGGGCACGTCGGAGCTGATTATGAATCTCGAGGGTGTGCACAACCTACCATTCACCGACAAGATCCGCTGGTTCTCGACCGAGATCCACCGTTTGTGGCTTCCGTGGGAGTCGGGCCACGCGGAGCTCGTCGTGCGTCGTGACAATTTGCTGCAGGACTCGTTCGATCTCGTGCGCGCCATGAAGCCGTACCAGCTGCGTCAGCGATGGCGTGTCGTGTTTGCCGGGGAGCCAGGCCTGGACGCCGGAGGTGTCATGCGCGAGTGGTTCACGCTGCTGTTCTCGGAGCTTTTCGACCCAAAGTTTGGACTCTTTGTGTCGACTGTCGGCGACGAGCGGAGCTACTGGATCAACACGTACTCGAACGAGCTGCGCGACGACCACCTCGCGTACTACGAGTTTGCGGGACGTTTGCTGGGCAAAGCAATCTTGGAAGAGCATCTCGTGACGGTACACCTGGCGCTGCCGTTCCTGAAGCACATCCTGGGCGTGCCGATCTCTTTTTCGGATCTTCAATTCCTTGACGACGAGATTTACAACAGCGCGATGATGGTGAAGCAGATCGACGACATTGAGCCGCTGTGCTTGGACTTCACCGTCACGCGGATCGTGAATGGCAAGCCCGAGGTCTTGGAACTCGTGGAAGGAGGATCGAACATTGACGTCACGCGTGCGAACCGCAAGGAGTATTTGGATTTGCTATTCAAGTACCACGTGCTCGGCAGCGTGTCGGACCAGTTGCTGAGCTTCTTGACCGCGCTCTATGACGTCGTGCCGGAGGGTTTGCTCAAGCTCTTTGACTACCAGGAACTGGAGCTGCTCATGTGTGGTACGTTGCTGTTTTTTCGTGTCGTATCGTGTTGTGATGCTTGCCGTTAAGAAGAAGGTATTCATCCTTGTGTTTTTGTTCATTTACTGCTCGCAGGTGTCCCATCTATTGACGTTGAAGACTGGAAGAAGCACACGGATTTCAAGTTTTACACGCACAACTACCCGACGGAGCTCGAGTTGAGCAACATCCACTGGTTCTGGGAGGTCATTGAGGAAATGAAGAACGAAGACCGCGTCCGCCTTTTGCAGTTTGCCACGGGCACAAGTCGTGTCCCCGCTCAGGGCTTTAAGGGTTTGATCAGCAGCGACGGTCGCGTGCGCCGCTTCAACATCGCTTTTGCCGGCGTGAACCAAACGTCGCTGTTCCCGAAAGCGCACACGTGCTTCAACCGCCTTGACTTACCGATCTACAACACGAAAGAAGTCCTCGCTGAGTACCTGATGCTGGTACGCAGTGCTATTTTGTATTTGAATACCTGTAATCTGTACCATGATGGCTAATTTATCTGTTCTTTTCTGTGTAGATCGTGCAAATGGACATCACGGGCTTCACCATCGAGTAACAAGCAAACAATATGTGCGGCCGGAACGAGGGACTTCGGTGTATTTATTACTATTTTTTTAAACCGAGCAAGAGATGGGGGAAACGAAGCCACGCCGCAGTCAAGACCAACAAACAGCCCAGCCGCCAATCTATCTCGACAACTAATAGTCCAGCAAGCCTGACCGCCAGTCTACCTCCGCCAGAGACGATCAATCTCTCGCTCTCCAGTGATATCAGTGTGTGTGGTGCATGTGTATGTTTATTCGTCCATGAGATCTGGAGGGAGCGGCAGCGACGGCGATCTGCGGTTGGCGAGAGCCGAGTGGTGCACGAGCGAACAAGAGAAACAAAAAACAATACAAGGCAAGACAACCAAGCACGAAACAAAACAAAACAAAACAAAGCGAGCGTGGGGTTAGTTTGAAAAATGGACGGATGAGAAGAAAATGAGTTTTCAGCAAGTTAATAAATAAAGCAAACAAAAAAACAAAACAAAACAAAGGAGCACGAACCTGTAGTCGATCGCCTTGCAGCCCTGGTCGTGGCACTTCTGGTAGAAGATACGCTGGTCGAGGTCGACGATGAGCATGACATTGTTGCTCTTGTGCGCGCGCTGCACGTTCCAGCACCAGCGGTTGCGCGCCATTTGGTAGATGAGCATCCACGGCCGTCTTGGCATTTGAATTGGAGTATGGGATTGTGCTTGCTGCTGGCTATTCTTGTTGAGATCTTGCTCATCAACCCGAGAAATTGTCGAACCGATTTCAACGTTGTCACCACTATCTGGTGCCACAGGAGTTGCAGTAGTTGATAATACGACAGTAACATTGTCGAAGAGCATCTGGATGGCGCGGATCTCGCCCTGGACGCCACCGACGCTCGCCTTGGAGAGGATGAACGCATCGAGCTTCGGGAACATGGACTGTCTGCACTCGACGGATCGCGCGCTCGAGAGCCGGGAGGGATGATGATGCCCACCGCCGCCAGCGTTCATCGCCCAGAGAGACTGTCTGCCGTCGCCACTGCGCTTCAAAGCGGGTGGATCCTGATCACATCGCAAGAGCCTCACTGTCTTGTATGAGCTCGTCATCAGCGCTTCGCGAGTCGGAAATGGACACACGAGCGCTCGGAGGAAAAGCTCATGGTCGAGCTGTGCGTCCTCCATACCATTTGTATGTTGCTGTTGTTGTTGTTGTTGTTGGTTGCTCTCTTTGGTTGGAGACATGTACTGCAAGATCGCGTCTCGACGATACTTGGACGAGCCGAGCACGCGGAACATGCGGTTGCGCGTGTACACGCCCGTGTCGATGAACAGTTGCTTGTCTGCGCAGTTGTTGTTGTCGTTGTTGCTGTTTGTACTCTGTTGGTCATCGTCTTGTGGTTGTTGCTGCAGCTGTCGACCGCTGTTGACGAGGAACGGGGAGTCCTGGTCATCTGCTTCGTTCGTATTCTCGACCAGATCGTGGATGAACTCGCGAACAAACTGTAGAAGTTGTTGGTATTCGATAGAAACAGAGAGCACATCAGTACGGAAGCTCTCACTATCTCTCTCGTACATGAACGAACACGCATGTTGAAAAATGAATGGGTAACGAGCGTACATTGCCCGCGTGGATGTTGTCCTCGAAGAGCTCGCCGTTGGGGAAGTGGAACTGACTCGGAGAAAGTCACACCCACCACATGATAAGCAAAGTGCTCAATGAGTCTACAGGAGCCGAAGTCTCCACACACAAGACTTCAATGAATAATGACAGGAACGTACTATCAGATGACGGCTGAACTTGGCGCTCGTGGAGGAGTCGAGCTGGACGATTCGGTCGCGAGGCGCGTGGATCTGGTACTTTCGCTAACAGTTAAAGAACAAAGGCACCAAGCCAAGTATCAGCTATTCACACACTCCCCATGGAATCAAACAACGAAGGCAGCAAGTACACTTACAAAGAGCTGGAGCTGCAGGAGCGAGACGAGTCTCGTCACGAGCTGGTCGCCATCGACGTTTGGGTTGTAGCTCTTCTTGAATTCTGTCATTCGTTATCGCCATCATTATCGAAGCAAAGCAACATCGGTAAGAGCAAAAGATTAGTGAGTCCATCAATCAGCACATACCATCTGCGCACACCACTAAAAAAGCAACCTTACCTAGATCAAAGTACAGGCGACACGGTACGCCCTCGCGGATGATTTCGTACACGTGGCGCTGCGCTGGGTGGGCGTTGACGTAGTTCTCCCAGAAAACTGCAGAGCTGCTCACGAGGAAGCGCCGTTTACCCTCGCGCGCGTCTTCAAACGAGAACACGCGCGGGAATTCCAAACTAGAGCTAGTTTTAATATCGCTGCCACTGTCGATCTTCGAGCTGCGGTCACGCATCATTTGTTGGCGGAAGGCGCTAATTTGGTCGGCGAACTCAAAGGCTTCTTGCTGTCGCGGGAACGTGGACGACACTGGCGCGGTGCCCTCCAGTTGACACATCAGCGAGTGAGAGACGCGAAACTGGAGCTTCTCATAGAAGCTTCGCCACGCCGACTCGGATTCCAATGGTGTCGGTGAATTTGATGCTGAGCTCTGTGGTGCTGTTGTTACAGGAGTGGAAGGCTTTGGGTTGTTTCCGTAGAAATTGGTCGCTGAGAGCGTCCTCCTGCGCTTCAGGATCGCAGAAGAACCGGGACGTCCTTGTAGCTGTGGGATTGACTTCTTTGTAGTAGCAGCGGTGGTGATTTTTGACGAGCTGCCCAAAGCAGCACTGGACAGAAGCTCTCGTGCACTTGGAGATAGAGGCACCTCTGGAAAACTCTTGTGCAGATCCGCGAGCAGTTCTGTCACAAAGTCGACGTTTCGGACAAAGATCCACGCCTCTTCACTTGGCCTCTCTTGATCGTCGGCGTGCAGAAGATCGATGCAGCGTTGTGCTTTGCCAAAAAAGTAGCATTGCTGCTGAGTCTCACCGACGTCGATGAGAACCAGCACACTGGACGAGAGCGGTGAAGGACTAAGAACAAAAAACGCCAACCACAGCACAGGAATCCATCAATATCGCTGCAAACACAAGCATGCAAAGACAACATGCGCAGCCTTACCTGTACACCGCAAAGCTCTGGAAGCACTCGCTCGACAGGAACACACTCACATCGTCACTTCCAGCACCAGTGCTACCACTCACTCTCCGCTTCCGTCGAGCGCTGTTGGGAACGAGGAAGACGCCGCGCTGCGGTTGCTCCTGCTTGAGCCAGATGCGGATGCGTCCGTGAATCGCATCGAGCTCTTCTACGTCCGCGTTGAGCACGCAGTCAAGCGGTACGCCTCGTTCTCCCGTCCACACGCGACACGCATCGCTCTCGTACGCACAGTAGCTGCTGCTACTGCGATCCAGCACGTTGCTCATCACTCATTCATTCACAATTGCGACTCATCAAATATTGGCGCCAATCACAAATGCAAATTAAAATGGTGCCGCTGCATACAGTTGGTTAAAATGATAGATATGCTCACATTATTGGCTGAAATGAGATCATCAGCCAACTTCGAAAAGCCACGACCCCGAAAGGTCACAGCAGCACCAAATGCAAATGGCGAGCATTCTCATGACATATCCATCATAAAGCAACTCGACCCGCTTCCATACCTCTCTATCTACGCACTGTCCCATCTAGCCACAGCACAACATTATGAGCGACGAGATGGAGGCGATCGTGATCGACAATGGCTCGGGCGTGATCAAGGCGGGCTTCTCGGGAGAAGACACGCCCCGCGCCGTGTTCGCGTCGTGCGCGGGCAAAGTAAAGAACCCCGAGTGGTTCGCGTCGCAGGCGCCGAGCCACGTCAAGGCCGAGCTGCGCGAGCGCGAGAGCTTCGTCGGCAGCGAGTGCCAGCAGTACCGCGACTACCTGGACATCGTGCACCCGATCACGCGCGGCGTCGTCGAGGATTGGGACGCGCTCGAGCGGATCTGGGAGCACATCTTCACCCACGAGCTGCGCGTGAACCCGGAGACTACGACATTGCCCGTGCGTAAGAACTGCTGTGCAGATTGTCTAGATGTACTGATGGACCCACAACGTATGTGTGTGTATGTATAGATTCTGTGTACGAGCTCGCCGGCGGGCTCCAAGCAGCAGCAGGAGCGCATGGCGCAGCTCATGTTTGAGTCCCAAAAAGTGTGCGGCTTCTACTTCATGCAGCAGTGTGTACTCTCGCTCTTCGCGTCGGGCCGCACGCGCGGGATCGTGGTCGAGGTGGGTCACGGCTCAAGTCACGCGATCCCGATCTTCGAAGGCTACGCACTGCCGCACGCGGCGCTGCACTGCAACGTGGGCGGCATGGATATCAGCCACCGGCTGCACAAGCTGCTAACGAAGCGCGGCCACTCGTTCCACTCGTTCCAGCTCCAGACGATTAACGAGATCAAGGAGGCGGTCTGCCTCATGGGCTCCAAGCATGACCGCGCGGCCATACCTGCCAGTGGTGGTGGTCACCACAATAACAACAACCACTCGGACGACGGCAGCAAACCGTTTGAATTACCGGACGGCACAATCCTCCAGGTGGACAGACTCACGCGCACGATGCCCGGCGACGTGCTCTTCCGGCCGCAGGAGCTCGGCGACGAGCACCCGCTCAAGCCTTCAAAGGGGCTCCACGAGTTCGTCGCCGAGTCGATCGCGATGTGCGACAAGGATCTGCAGAAGGACCTGTGCGGTGCGGTGATCCTGGCGGGTGGTACGACCATGATGCCCGGCTTCTCCAGACGCTTCCAGGAGGAGCTCGTGGGCGTGACGAAGCAGCATCACGTGGGCGGAGGTGGCGGGCTGTGTATTGTGCCGGACGCTCATGTCCGTGAGCGAGGGTACAACTCACAGCGCCGCATCGCCGCGTGGGTCGGTGGCTCCATGCTCGCGTCGCTGGGCACGTTCCGCGACATCCACATCACCAAGCAGGAGTGGGAAGAGTACCACGAAGCCATCCTCGACCGCAAGTGCTTTTAAAACACATGCACAGGTAGGAATCGCAATATCCAATACGATAGGATATCATTTGCAACATCACATCATATATATATTCACTCAGGTATAATAAAAAAAGAAGCCATCACCACCACCACCACCACGAAGAGCTACGCTGTCATCCCATTACACTGGCAGCGAGCTTCGTGGTCTGTGACTGACATTGTACAGATGTGAAGAGCAGCGAGCCATTGACTAGAGCACTCGGTGGTCTTCGTGGTTTGGCTTGGCTTAGCAGCCACACGGGGGACGCATGGCGTACTGCATGAAGTGCAGCATCAGCATGAACATCATCACCATGTTCAGGTTGCTGTCTGCACAAGCGCGACAAGTACACATTCACACAAGCGTCAGTGACCATACACACACACACTCACAGCTCAGTGCAATGGGGAGTAGAGTATAACAGCGAGCGGTACCTCCAAAGATGTTGTGCTCCTGCGCCTGCTGCTGCTGTGTCTGCGTCTGCACCTGCGCGTCGCCGTGGACGATCGCGCCGCTGTCGTCGGCCTCGCGGGAGCGGTTGCCGCGCGTGCTGCCGCCGCCGGACACGGAACATGACGGCGCTGAGTCGCTGCGGTCCATCTTTCTCGTAATAGTGTGTGAGTGGGTGAGCTTGAGCGTGCTTGCGTGGTTGATGGGTGTCGAGCTTGGTTGTGGCTTGACAGCTTGTTGTTGAGGCAATCTTCGAGTGCGATGGGAACGGGATGGAGGCAGGACAGGCTCTGAAGATGCTGGTACACACAGTGTACCGGATGCTGGCTGTCGAGAGAACAGAGCGTGACTTGATGGTTGTATGCTTCATTCGCATCCTTTGGTTTCAAACTGTCGAACCAGAATACACATACAATTACGAAGTGTAGGCAGAATCTGATAACCTACCCACTTTTTTCACCACTCTTTCGAACTTTTCGCAGAATCAGCTCTGCAGAAAACCTTAAAAACTCGTTAAATCAAATTTCAGCTTGAGAATTTAGATCTTACATAATTTTTACTGAAGGATTATTAATTGCAATTCAAAACCATGGATGGACGACATCATTAATAATTAATTCCTATTAGCGAAGTGGTCGGAACTAAACCATTTGAAGAAAAGGTCTTTACGAATCACGAAACATCGTAGTGTCATTTCCAAACAGGGTTAGTATGGAAAACGTCGGCTCTCAACGAACTGATTATTTGATGTCTCCCAGCTTGTATACGATCATTGAATGATTGTTAGAAGCATGTTTGTTTAGATATCAGTCTATGATTAGAGACTGGGGCAAAAGGTCTGACTGCTGCCTTTCGCGCCTGAGCAGCCTTCCTGGCGGCTTTCAGCTTCGAACGTCGTTGTTCGCTCCCTCTTTTCCTCTCAGCCCTCAAATCCTAAAAAGTTACGAGCCCAAGGGGTTCCCACCGTGAGGAAGCGTAGACGAAATACAAAGAGAAATGCCAAGAAGCGCCCGCAAGCAGATAACAGTGGAGTGTCAGCTACAACTTTGGTAAAGCGAGAGGCAAGATAGCACTCAAGTCGCCACTCTCGTCCCGTCAAGCTCCTGTTCTCTCAGTTCCGAAGAATCCCGCCTGACAGTGATTCCAGTGCGAGCGCGAGCACCACAGAAGAAACAAGTGTACGAAGCGAGTCAAGCTCCGGTGAGTCTGCCACTAGCGTTGACGAAGACTACGAAGAGTGCGAGTACAAGATGCGAAAAAGTAGACGCTGGCAAGGGATCGCGCAACATGTCGTCACACGACATCCCGCAGTTTGATAGAATCCAGTTCGACAGATACTGAATACCATTATGTCAGCGAAGTAGGGCGCAAAAAGGAAGCGACCAACATATCCGTGTCATCGTTGGCAAAACGTGATCGGCTATCAGAGATTCTGTAAGCCAGATTCTTAAGAACATGGTAAGAGCGAGCTATTAGTTTGTGTGCCCTGATTTGTTTGCTCAACTGGTCTGTGGGCGCCGCCACCAACACCAAGGAGCACATAGTCGTTGCAACCAGCGCTCGTCTGGTCAAGCTCATCGTTAAAGAGTTCAATCTGCTGTTGGGCAACGAACCACTACATATACTGGCTTCTTTAACAACAGAGCATACACATCCTCATACACTCCGCGACAAAAGAAATCGCACACACACGTTTTGGCCAGTAACTTTCTCAATGTTTAGAATTGGAGCGTGCTATTTAGATATGTTGTTCACTGTGCTTCGGCGAGCAGAATGCACATGCTCGCGTCCTCAAATTCGCATTTTATAGATGGGCTCGCATACAAAAAAGCTGTTTATGCCGCACGACAAAATAATCGCACACCAGATTTTAATACAAAAAGTAAGTGAAAAAGAGCTGGTAAAATGACTTGTATTAATAAGGTGTTTTATTGCCATGCTGCTTGATCACTTCGACGCATCGGCGCGGCATTGAGCGCACCAACTTATTAAGTAAGTCGAGAGAGAGAGCGCTCCATGCGCGCTGCAGTGCCGAGCGGAGCTCAGACACACGATTGTACTGTGTCCCATTTGCATACACTTCCCTAGTAAGAATCGAGCATACGTTTTCTATCGGATTCAAGTCGGGTGACTTGCTTGGCCAGTCGAGCAGCTCGATGCTCTGTTCGGCAAAGAACTCCATGCTCCTTGCCGACACATGAATGGACGCGTTGTCCTGCTGATAAACGAAATCGGTACCGTGGTGGCGGTGGGCAAAAGGTAGCAAGTACTCGGAGACTGTGTATACGTAGTCGTCCGAGCGCTGCCGTCCCTCCAGCACCGCCAGCTCTGACGTGCCTCGAGCGCTGAAGGCGCCCCACACCATAAGTGAGCCGCCGCCTGCCTGACGCCGCTTGGTCTCTCGAGGGGGGTGGCGCAAGTCACGCCAGTAGGTTTGAAAACCGTCAGGGCCGTCCAGGTTCCACTTCTTCTCATCAGAGAAGATGATGGAGTCCCAGACGGACCCGGCGTCTTCGCGCACCAACATGGCGGTGGCCCATGCCACCCGAGCTCGCTTGTTTTCCGTAGATAGTGGAAGCGTGCTGAGCATTTTCTCGTACACCAGCCAGTCAGTCCGCGCGAGGCACGCTGT
>JALBYZ010000187.1:0-46594 GCA_038050575.1 Globisporangium mamillatum | reverse complement strand
GCGTTGGCTGCAGCATCCTCCTGAAGCGAAAGGATCTTTCCGGCGAGTGGGTGATCCAAACGAAGAATAGGGAAATGCGAGACGTACATCGACGAGGTTGTCGACTACGAACCTTTGAAGGACAAGACGGTCGTCGCGGTCGACCCGAACATGAGCAACCTGCTGTACTGCGTCGACGGAGACACCAAGGATCAGACAAGGTTCCGCTACACTCGGGACACGCGCCGCGGAGAGACAGAGGCGAAGAAGTATCGGGACTACATATAGGAACGTAAGGAGGTGAGGATCGAATGAGAAGCGGAGCTGAGCGCCTACGACAGGAAGATGACCGACTTCGAGCGCTTCAAAGCCTACGTGGAGAAAAAGAACGAGGTGAACAGGCGTCTGAGCCGAGTGTACAACGAGTACATTTTCCGAAAGCTGAAACTGGGCGGCTACATGCGTCGCCAAATAACGGAAGCTCGGCTTCTGAAGCGGTTCAAGGAGCTGTTTGGAAGTGGAGCAGACACGATCGCCGCGATCGGGGATTGGAGCCAGAGACAGCACCGCAGGTTCAAGGAGCCCGTCAAGCGCAAGGGCTTTAGGACGATGTTTTGAAAGGCGGGCTACGACATGTACCTGGTCGATGAGTTGATGAGTTCCGCACCACAGCAAATGCAGCGCGTGCGAACAGGGCGAGTGCGAGACGTTCCGGAAATGCGAGAACCATCGACCGTACAGAAGCGGCATAATCTTGCGTCACGGGTTGGTCAGGTGTACGCTTGTTCCAGGCTGTGGAACCGAGATATGAACGCCGCGTCGAACATCTGGGAGGTGGCGACGAGCGCGATCCGAGGCGAGGGTCGTCCCGCATATCTTCAAAGCGTCTCAGTGGGGCTCCGTCGGTTCCACACACACAATTGACAGTTGATTGTTAAGAGGATTAACCGGTTGATATGGGCGTTTGTATGGCCACAAGGTCAATATTCGAGGTGGCCTCTTCCAGGTCTATATGCCTGTTGCTGCCTATTGCTCTTTCCAACTAGAAGTGGCTTCATCAGTAGCTCTTGCTCTTGCTGTACGATGCTGGCGATGATGGAGACGCTGCCGCTGGTATGGATGGGATGAGGATGACGCCGAGGAGGCAGTGCGCTGGTCGTCGCTCTTGACGCGGAAGAAGAAGGACGGCGCGAGCACCACGAAGATCACGAAGCACGCCATGAGCAGGTCCGCCCAAAGGTCCACGCCGCCACTCTTGGCGTTACCTCCGCTGCCGCTGGAACTGCTGCTTGAACTCCCGCTACTGCTGCTGTGCTTGGCGTAGCTGCTGCGGCTCTGCGTCTTCGCGGCGACAGTCTGAATCACCACGCTCCATAGCAGCAGCAGCATTACGGGCGGTGCCATGGTCGCGTTGACAAATGCGAGCGCCTTGAATCAGGATGGTAGATGCGTAATGATCGGAGAGCAGGATGTGAGTGAGGCGGCGTCGTTACACTTGGTTGCATTTATTTGAGCCTACCGACCCTTCGCGAGCTGTCCAGAGAGAGAGCGACTGAAGTGGGATATGCGAACCGTCAGCCAGTCACTGTTCCTGTTGTTGCCGTCTGCGCATTCCGTGTTTGCGTTTGCAGAGAGCGTCGTGGCGCAGATGCGTGGGAACTGGTGGCAAGAATGAGCGTGTCGCTAGCACCTCATAGCGACAAGAGAGATCGCAAGATCACTGCATCTATGCAAACAATCGGAGATATCATACGATGAAGACTGGAGAACCCTACTTGGTTGTGCGTGTATGTGGTTGGGAATGAGTGTTCTGTGCGTTGATTGGCGTTTAACGAAACATGCATGAATGAGAAAGTCTATTTACTTGTTCTTGGCGGCCATAGCCTTTTCGTGCTCGGCCACGAGGCGCTCCTGCACGTCGCGCGTGACAATGTCGTGGGTCTTGTACTCCATCGTGAACTCGCCCTTGCCCTGCGTGGACGAGCGCAGGTCAGTCGAGAAGCCGAACATGTTCTGCAGCGGCACGTCGCAGCGCACCACCGTGGACATCTCGTCGGCGTCACTGCTGTTGATCATACCGCGGCGACGGTTCACCTCGGCAATGGCCGTGCCCTGGAACTCGTTCGGCACCTCCACCTCCACCGACATCACGGGCTCGAGGATGCATGGGTCGGCCTTCATGAACGCCTGGCGGATGGCCTGCACCATCGCGGTTTTGAACGCCAGCTCGCTGGAGTCCACCGAGTGGGCCTGGCCGTCGTTGATCACCACGCGCATGCGCTGCACCGGGTGGCCCACGAGCCAGCCCTTCTGCACCGCCTCCTTCGTACCCTTCTCACACGCCGCGATGTACTCAGGTGGGATGGCGTTACCGATGATGGCGTTCACGAACTCCACCTCCTTGGCGTCAGGGTCATCCAACGGCTCAATGTACCCGACCACACGCGCGTACTGGCCTGAGCCACCACTCTGCTTACGGTGCAGGTAGTTGAACTCGGAGCGGCTACGGATCGTCTCACGGTAGTTCACCTGTGGCGCGCCGGTCGCCACCTCGCAGCCGTACTCGCGCTTCATGCGCTCCACGTAGATCTGCAGGTGCAGCTCGCCCATACCGCTGATGATCGTCTCCTTGCTGTCGTCGTCCACACGCACGCGGAACGTCGGGTCCTCCTTCTGGAAGCGGTTCAACGCCTTGGAGAAGTTGGCGATCTGCGTCTTGTTGGTCGGCGTCACGGCCAGTGACATCACCGGCTCTGGCACGTGCAGACTCGTGAGCGTGAACTTGGACGCGTTCGTGTCGCTGAACGTGTCCATACTCGCGCACTCGACGCCGAACATGGCCACGACCTCGCCGGCGCCGACCTCCTCCACGTCCTCCATCTCGTTCGAGTGCATCTTGACCAGACGAGGCACCTTGATGCGCTTCATGTCGCTCATGTTGTAGATGAACCCACCGCGCTTGAGCGTGCCCGAGTAGATGCGCATGTACGTGAGCTGGCCGAACTTGCCCTCCTCCAGCTTGAACGCGAGCGCCAGCAGTGGGGCCGTTGGTGAGCACGGCACCAGCACCTTCTCTTCATCCTGCGCCTGGTCCAGCGCAAAGTTGTCGATCTCCGTCGGGCTCGGGAGGAACGACACGACTCCGTCCAGAAGCGGCTGCACGCCGCGGTTCTTGAACGCAGAGCCCATGAGCACCGGCACGAACTTGTGTGCGATGGTCGCGCGGCGGATCGCGGCGCGAAGCTGCTCGTGGCTCGGCTCCTCCTCCATGAGGAAGAGCTCGCCGATTTCGTCGTCCACGTCAGCGAGCGCCTCGATGAGCTCCTGGCGCTTCTCCTCCGCGAGCGCCAACGTGGTCGAAGGGATGTCGTCCGACTCCTCGATCGTCTCGCCGTTCTCGCCCTTGTTGCGCAGCGCCTTCATGGTGATCAGGTCCACGACGCCCTCCAGGTCGTTCTCCGCACCGATCGGCACCTGCAGCGCGTTCGCGTTCAGCTTGAGCTGATTGCGCAGGTCGCGGATGACCTTCCACGGGTTCGCGCCCATGCGGTCCAGCTTGTTGATGAACGCAATGCGCGGGACGCCGTAACGCTTCATCTGCTTGTCCACGGTCAGCGACTGACTCTGCACACCCGAGACACCGCAGAGCACGAGCACACCACCGTCGAGCACGCGCAGCGCACGCTCAACTTCGATCGTGAAGTCAACGTGACCTGGCGTGTCGATGATGTTGATGTTCGAGTCCTTCCAGCTCGCGTAGGTCGCGGCGGACTGGATGGTGATGCCTTTCTCGCGCTCGAGCTCCATGGAGTCCATCTTGGCGCCAACGCCGTCCTTGCCACGCACATCGTGGATCGCGTTGATGCGACCGGTGTAGAAGAGGATGCGCTCTGTGAGCGTCGTCTTGCCCGAGTCAATGTGCGCCGAGATACCGATGTTGCGCAGGTTGCTCATGTAGCCCTCCGGCACCGGATGGCCCTCGGCGAACGGACGCACGTCGCTGTCAGAGCTAAACGCGCGCGTGGAGAGGAGAGGCGACAGCTTGCGCTGCTGCTGGTGGAGCGCAGCGGCAGGGCGGCGCGCCGCCGCGGCCGCACGGGTCATCTGGAGCCAGCGCATGGTCGCTTGCTTGCTGCGTGTCTTTCCGGAAATGAGTGCACTGCTGATGCGCATGCCCAGCCCAAGCTGTGGCCCAAATCAAGCGAGTGGAGCTCAAACAAACCCCTGCGGTATGTGATACAGCAGATTCAATCGTTTTTGAAGGGGAATATGAATTGATTCAACAGTATCGTCTTAGGAACTTTGACCATTCGATGCTGAATAACGCCATTTAGGCTAAAATGCCTTGATTAGCACCCTGCAATTCATTCTCTCCACGGCAACTCAATTCTACCCAAATGGATACATTTGACAAGCACTCGCTTGAAGCACCAGCACCTGTACTTTTCGTTTCTCAGACTCCTGCGCTGCCGAAGCTTGACAAGAACTGAACTAGCGAGAGCGACTGTGGTACACGGTGCGAGAGAGGGCCTCAGTCCAAGTCGCTGCACTTCAATGCCGTGTTCTCCATCACTGGTCAGACTTGATCAGCGAAAATGGCCGCTGGGCTGGGATGCTTGGTGTCCTGGTTCCGCAAACGAAGAAGAACGCAACCGCTCAGGCAAAGAAGCTTTTGTAAGACGTTGACAAGTGGGCACAAGATGGATGCGTTGGCCGTTGCATTTGGTCAACTTTTGGTAGATTACAATCAACAACCAGAGGACTTTTAGCGACAAATATGGCCAACCCTGATAGTTGAACTCTGGCGAGCAGTCGAGTCACGAACCACTCAAGAGAAAGTAACGCCGATGAAGCAGAGTGTGCCGCCCGGCAAAGTGTCGTCTCCAAGTGAGCAAAGCCAGTAACAATAAACACATTGTAATGTTTCCGCAGCTTGCACGCGATTGAGTACCAGTCGGTATCCCATCAGAAGAGGGTTCCGCTGCTTTTGACAGGCAGAGCACGTGCACCTCTCTTGTTGCATATGACGCAAGATGGGTTCACGTCCTTCACTTCAACATTGCGACCATCACTCCGATATCACTCCACTCGAGCACGGGCTTGCTTTGGCTTCCGTTCCTTTTCGCGCACCAGTGCGGGGTTACCTCATTTCCGAATCCAGCGCCGAGCACACTCAGCAATGTCACACCCGCTGATGTCGAGAGAAAGCGCACTTGACGCCGTTGTCGCTGTCAACGTCGCCGTCTGCACCTGAGAAGAAGACCACGCTGGCGTTCTGGTCTATCAGAAGGACAAACATGGAGACAAGCCACGATGAGAACAATTGCGCCAACCGAAAACAATCTAATGGACATTGAAGACTATGAATCAAGCTCGAGACTTCGAGCTCTTCTTTTCAATATACGACTTGGTCAGTCCGCCACTACGCGAGCCCCCGCCGCTGCTCCCGTTCGCGTCTTTCGACGCTGCGCAGCCGCTACTTACCTGTTGCATGTCCTGCTGCAGACGCACCGGAATGCGGCGGCGGTATGACTCTATCGATTTGTCCTTCTGCGGCTGGAAGAGCGACACGACAGACGACTCGGACGCGTCTCTGCTGTGTCTAGATGATGAGGACTTTGCGTCTGCGCCTCCTCCAAGCTGCGCCCGAGCGCCAGAAACGCGTGGTTGTGCGCATGCCGCAGTTGCAGCAGCGGTGCAAAGATCGCGACGTAGCTGTTGCTCGCCGCGCTGCTCGCAACAAAGTCGCTGAACTTGGCGCGGCTCTTGTCGCACGCAGCCTGGTAGAAAGTGTGCTTTTCCTCCGAGAACTGGAGCTTCATGAGCTCCATGTACTTTGGCGGGATCTACATGATGTTCTTCCCGTGGCGACCTCTCGTGTGCTTTGCGCGGCGCAGCAGGGATAGGCGTGAGCACGACCTTGAGCCACCCCAACACACTCACTTCGTATGGTGGCAAAGCAGTACGCCAGAAAAGCCCAGCAGCGCCAGCAAGTTGCCTTACGTCAGATTATATGTGCATAGAACGATACACTTCCACACCGCGGCTGTTGGACGCAAGACACTCCTCCCAGCTGCGCTGGAGTGACATGCCGCAGCCCTACACGAGATTGTGCTAAAGCAGCGGTATCTTCCTCAAGCACGTCGCACCGTAGAACACGACAGTGACCACCGCTGTCGCGCACCTGCTGCGCGTGCATCGCATCGATCTGCTCGTCCTTGGCGTGGATGGACGTGTCGTCTCACACTGGTCGTCAACGAAGATCGGCTGCGGCCGCACGGGTCATCTGTAGCTCCTATGGTATCTTTGCTATGTCAGCTTCAATCGCTTTCGGAGGGTTCACATCAGTTGCCACCTTACTTTTGAATACTTGACCTAAAATAAGAAGGTTAATTTTGAAAAACGCCAAAATACTGAGAATAGTGTGCCACAACGAAAGCATTGCTACAAGGTTTTATTCACTTCAAAATAAGGTTTTATGTTTTGTAAGGTTTTAAAAGAGAACAAGGTTATTAAACCAAAACTCAAAACGTATTTGACGGATTAGAAGTCAATAGTATATATTACTATTTAAAGCCACGGTGTAGAGATTATTCCAACCGCGCAATTCTGCGATCTGATTGGCCAGAAGAGCACCATCACTCTATATTTCAGTCCACAGAGAATACTCGCTCTCGAGGGAGCGCTATACTTGGTTTCATTATGAGAAGATGGTTGGAGAAGCTCACAATACAAAGTTTAAGAGAAGTTTAGACTGTCTTTGTCCGAGAAACAAAATGATGGTCTTTGTGAGCAGTTTGTGTATATTTATACTCTCTACAACGCATAACCTGTCTTTTCGAGTTCATTTGAATTTATACCGTGCTTTACGACGGACAAACAAGTAGAGGGACTCTTTTATTCTGTAACGTCCTCGCGCATTGCGTTGTTGTGATTCTGCCCGCATTTTCCCCTTTTCCTCAAAGCTGCCGGCAAACAGCAGCGAGCAGGTGCAACAGAAAGCAAGCAAACAGCTCTCTCCTTGTGTGTGCGCGATGGACGACGCTGCGCAGCGCAGCCTCCTGCTATGGGTACGTGTGTGGTGGGTGTGGGCGGGTGTGCGGATAATGCGCTGATCTATTACCAGTTTATTGCTCGCTTCATGCGTCTGAATGCCCATGCACACGCTTGGCAGTAGCTGAACCCTATCTTTCGCGTTGAACTGACGTTAGTCGCACTTTGTGTACGAGCTATGCAGGTGCAGAGCTTCCACGACATGATCGCAGCGGATGTGAGCGTGACGTCCATGACGGATCTCTGTGACGGGGTGTTCCTGGCCAAGATCATGCATCAAATGTACGTATGCATGTGTTTTTTCGTGGGAAAGATACATAATGCTGGCAGCGTTGTCTGATCGAAGTGAGTATGTGCGTTGTATCTGGTTATGGTTTGATAGTGACCCCGAGTACTTGAACATGGAGCTGATCAATGAACAGGCGGTGGGCAACTGGGCACTCAAGGCAAGCAACCTCAAGACGCTGCTGCGTGGGGTTGAACTCTACTACCACGAAGAGCTAGGCCAGCTCTGCGATGCCAACGAGCTCATCGACACGAGCTTGATCGCGAAGGAGAACGACGTCCACGAGGTCGCCAAGCTCGCGGAGCTCATTCTCGGCTGCGCGGTTCAGTGCCCGAACAGGTCCGAGTACATCCACCCGATCATGCAGATGAACGCTTCCGAGCAGGCGAGCATGATGCACTTGATTGAGAACATCATGCACCGCTTTCAGTTGGCATCCCCGGGTGGAGCGCGCAACTCTCAGGTGAATACCTCCTTCGATTACATCAGTCACGAAGGCGAGTCTCCCGAGAGCCTCGCGTTCCAACTCACGCACGCGCTTGAGAAAGTCTCCTCCATGGAGCTCAAAATGCTGGACATGGAGCGCGAGAAGCGCGAGCTCACCGAGCGATTCGAGAACTCGCTTGTCGAGAAGCAGAGCTGGGCTAACAAATACGCAGCGCTAGAGGATGAGCGGGACAAGCTTCTCGGTGAGCGACAGAGCACATTGACGCGAGACAACAAGAAGATCCAGCAGATTGTGGAGGGTGAAATTCACGCACTCACGCTTCAGCTGGAAGAGAAGAACGAAGAGTTGCAGCGAGTGAAGCGCGAGTCTACCGAGCGCCTGATGATGCTGGAGAACGAAGTCCGTCGCCAGGCGGATGAGCTGGACATTTCGCGTTCCAAGCTCGGCCAGCTCGCGAAGTTGGAGTCAAGTGTCTCCAAGTACAAGAAGAAGCTTGAAGAGATGAACTCGCTGCGCAACCAGGTGAAGGATCTGGAGATCCACAACGCGCAGTACCTCGATAAAGTGCTGGATCTCGAGAGCACGGTGAAGACAATGCCGACTCTGAAAGCGCTCGTGGAACGATACAAGAACCAAGTCGTGGATCTCGAGACTGCGAATGTGGAAGCCGTGTCGAACAATCAAGTGAAAGACCTCAAGATTCGTCGACTGCAGGAAGAACTGGACAGTGCGCTCGGCGGAAAAGAGTTTTTGGAGAGTCAAGTGGAGGAGCTGCGTAGCCAACTGACCAGCATGCAACATAACGGACACGACGAAGCTTCGTCTATCGGCGGTGGCTTGAGCGCAGATGTGCTTCTTGGACGAGACGGTGGCAGCTCCTTGAGAGAGAGAATCGCTCGCTTGGAGCGCGAGAACGCGCAGTTGAAGAGCGGCGAAGAGAACGCGGAAGAAGCACATTTGGTAAGCGAACTGGACATGGCGCTGAAGGCGAAGGAGGCACTTCAATTCTCTCTGCTTCAGCTGAAGAATCAGAATGAGGAGCTGAACGAGCAGATACGAGTTCTCCAGCAGCAGCAGGGACCTATGAAGACACAGCAAGCAGTGGTTGGCGCACAAGTTGCTGGTGTGACATCATCACTCGACGCAGCAAACCCAGGAACACTTGCCGACGAATCTGGAGTACCATCAGCAGCTCGCGGCGGACCATCAGTCACTGGAGTTCCAGGGCTGGTTGGTTCTACACCTATGGGATCCGTCCAAGACGCGCACTCTTCGCATCTCATTGGATCAACTGGAGTCGTGGGAGCGCTCTCCCATACTCCGACGGCAGATACCGTGAGTAGCGGGATCGCGGCAGCTCAAGTTGCTGTGTACGAAGAGAAGATTCAGAAACTGGTAAGTGGATCTTTTATCAGCGATCGCCAGCAGAAGCTGTTCGCAGTCGCCTGTGCATTGCTTACAAGGCTCCGATCACTTGGGTGGGAGGATGCACTGGAGCAATTCCAAGTGTGCATCTTCTCGTTCCTCGCCTTCTTGATCGGGGTCGTGGCGCACGCGGTGTCTGTGAAGCATGCAGCTGTGACGGCATGATCTTGATGATGTAGCATTTTTATATTGGAGCGTCGCTTTCGTGGTCTCCTAGATTTGTATTTGTGGTCGAGATGTTGGATCGAGCGAGCGGTGGCGACGATGATGGCTGACGAGTGGGTGTACAATATCAGCAAAACGTGTTGACGGTCGGGTGTAGTCGTTACATGCCATGTGTGGGCATCTTATGTCTGTGCGAGGACGTGTCCACCCACGCAGTCAGCCATCCATGTGTCCGCCAGTCGTCCTCCACATCTGCTCCCAAGATCTGCTGCTGCTCGTTTATGTCATAGATCCATCAATGGTGCTGACTCTTTTTGTTGTGGTGACGTGTGTTTGTCTCTTTTGTGTAACTTCAACAGCAAGTGGAAGCGGAGGTGGTCGATTCGATGCGCGTGACGGTGGCGGAGCTCACCAACCGACTGAAAGACAAGGAGTCGGTCATCAACGAGCTCTCGGAGCAGCGCGCCAAGCTGGAGAACTACACGAAGAAGACGTTGCACGCCGTGCAGACCAAGTACATGGTCGCCGTGAGCTCGCACCGCAACCAGATCAACGAGAAACAGGAGCGCGTGGACCTGCTGGAGAAGAAGCTCAAGGAGATCCGCACGTCGTACTCGCGCGAGCAAGCGCTCATGATGTCGTCGTTCTACGAGGTACGTCATGCGGCTGTGGTTGTTTTGTTGTCGTTCTCATGCCGCGTGCGTCACTATTGTCGTCGTGTCGTTATCCGTCGAAGATCTTCTTCTAACATTGTCCTGTCCTGTCCTATTGTGTGACACTTTGCCTTTTGTCTGTAGATTGGCACGGAGATGCAGCGCCGCACGATGCTTCCTCAAAACCAAGCACAGGGCGCGGGCTCGTGGCTCGCGAGTAAGCGGACAGAGGAGCGCGCTAAAAGACGGAACTTTTAGAGGAGGGCGAGGCTGCTAACAAGAGCGAGAAAGAGTGAGGTTGAAGACGGCTGGGTTATAAAGGTGTCTTTTATATGGATATGGGTTTCCTTTCCTTTCGAGTCATTGCGCAGTGTCTTCAGGGATGAGGGGTGGTACGCCTTTTTCTCCAGTTTACCATGTTTTGTGTGTGTGCTAGCTTTGATTGTCATATGAGCAATGCTCATTCCACGACGCTCACTCCCAGGTTCACGAGTGCACGGGTCGCTTGCTGGCATATCCGGTCATTGGGCGACCGCACAAGCCCCTGCAGCGCGTCCACGCCCCCAAGATCGATAATCAGCTGCTTGTTCTCGGCTGCAGCATGCAGAAAAGTCGGCGCACAATGGAAAGATAACACTATGGTCAATTTGCCAAATAAATATCGTCGAAGAAGGTGAGGTCAAAGTCAAGCAGCACGTACGATTCACAGAAAGGTTGCGGAGCGCTCGAGCCACCTGCGACTGCAGCTCCACGGACTCGGAGCGCGCGCCGTCGATGATCGGCTTGAGGCCGCCTTCGCGCGCGATTTCGACCTCGTTCGCATCTGATTCATTATCCGAGCCAGTCAGTTCAGTTAGCAGACACGTAGCAAACGAGCAGAGTCGGCCAAGCCGCATCAACAAAAAAAGGTACCGTTGACAGCCAGGTTTGCCAGCGCCGCGATGGCTTCGACCGCCACGCCAATCTGCTTGGAGCTCGCGAGTGCGATGAGCGGTTTGATGCCGCCAGCCTTCGCGATGCGCTCCTTGTTATCAACTGAGATGATGCGTACAATGAGACACACACAAACAAATCGCACAAAACAGTTGAAGGTCGAGTGATGAGTCAGGCGCACACAATAGAGCAACAACTCCATTGACGCACCGTTCACGCCCAAGTTCGCAAGCGCCTTCGCTGCCTGGCGCTGCACGTGCTCGTTCGTGCTCTCAAGCAGGTCGATGAGCATGTCGATGCCGCCCTCAGTCGCCATGCGCGACTGGTTGTCAGCTGTTATGCAGTTATTTACATGTAAGTGATCACTTCACGACCACACACGTGTGGATACTGCAAATGGAGACCACTCACAGTTAACCGAGAGGTTGGCGAGCGCGTGTGCCGCCAGTCGCTGTACCTCCGTGTCCTTGGACTGCGTCAGTGGCAGCAGGAGCTTGAGCCCCTCGAGCTCCACGATCTGCACCTGTCTGTCAGCTGTGCACACAAAGACGACACGATGTCAATCAAAGTTAGCAAATGTGTCGAGCCGAGAACGAGCATAACGCCGCAATGTTCCAGCAAACACAAGATACGAGCGACGCACGCTTGACTGCCTCGTTCGCGAGCTTCTCGGCGACCTCGCGCTGGAGGCTCGTGTCCGCCGACTTGGCGTACACGATCAGTCGCTGCAGGTTCACGCGGAGCGCCTCGGTGAACGCGTCATCTGGACGAACAACAAGCGTAAAGAGTGCAATTAGTGGATACGACGACAGAGAGTGCAAAAGGGGAAGTGAGTGAGTCACCTGTGGCGTCGTCTTCGAACGTGTACTCGTCCTTGCTCCCCTTTGCGCTGGCGTTGCCCATGGCGATCTCTCCCTTCGCTCTCACTCTCAAGGCGTTAAAGCGATCAGAGTTGCCTCTTCAAATGGTGTGGTGACCTTTGGAAGCGAAAAAATGAACGCGGTGGTTGCGATGTGGTCCACACAGGATATCGCAGTCGAATCTGCGCCAAAATGCCATCCATAGTGACGAAAGTGAATAGTATGGCGTTTTGTATGCTTTCCTATTAAAGCGCAGCACATTTCCCATACAGCGTACAGTATTATACATTTGTATTGAGTTATGTATACAAAAGTATGCGATTGTCTGCGCACTCTCAGCCACGGCGTGAAACACATAGTGATGTTTACGAGGGACACGTCTGAGAAGTTTTCGTTTGTGTGGTTAGTCAGTTATTTCCAGAACGTCATCACCACCACAATATGAGCAGCTCCGTCGCCATGCGCTTGCTCCTGCGCCGCTCGATCGCGTCCGCCGCCATCGCTGCCTCGACCACAAGAGCTGCAAGTGTGCGCGCGCTCAGCACCGCCAGCCATCTGCACCAGCGTAGCCGTGCGCTGCAGACGCCGCTGCTGCGCGCGTCTACGTCCGTTTCCGCCTCTGGTTTAACAAACCCGTTCGCTGGTGCGCACGGCGCGGCGCGCTCGATGTTCATCCAAACCGAGTCGACGCCGAACCCACAGAGCATCAAGTTCCTCCCTGGCGAGGTCGTGCTCGACGACCGCTTCTCCACGGGCGTGGTGCGTGTGAATGCGTATTGTTTGAATGATCTTGTTCGTGTCTTGTCTGATTTGATTCGGTGGTGATCCTAACGAAGACGGCATTATGGCAATGTGTGTGCCGTGTGTCAATAGGACTTCACGCCTGGGTCGGAGGAGGTGCGCCGCTCGGGCCTCGCGAAGAAGCTCTTCCAGATCGAGGGCGTGACGCGCGTGTTCTTCGGCAAAGACTTCATCTCCGTCACCAAGAATGACGACATTGACTGGGATGTACGTGCTTGTATCTCTCTCTCTCTCTCTGTGCATCTTCACACTATGGCCCGCAGTTACTTATGACTGGTGCTCTTCTGTGGTGTCTATTATGCGAATTGTATCGCAGGCGCTCAAGGCCGAGATCTTTGCGACGATCATGGACTTTTACGCCACGGGCGAGGCTGTCATGTCCGACGAGGAGATCATCACGGTACTGTTCTACACATCTGCTAGCTGCCATGCCGCCAAACATTGTTCTATTGATTGCTGAGACGTGACGCATTTATCTCTAACCACTCTACTGTGTGTTTCGTACGTTCGTGTCGATAGGACACGACGATCCTGCCGGACGACGACGAGGTCGTGGCGATGATCAAGGAGCTGCTCGAACAGCGCATCCGTCCATCCGTGCAGGACGACGGCGGCGATATTTTCTACAAGTGAGTCGCCCCCTCTTTTATCTCTTATGTGTGTGGTTGTTGGCTTGCCTAGTTCTCACGCTCCATTGTATATATATCACCACATCAACCACAGGGGCTTTGATGAAGCGACTGGCATCGTCCACGTGCAGCTTGCCGGCTCATGCGCGGGCTGTCCGAGCTCGTCGGTGACGCTCAAGAACGGCGTGGAGAACATGCTCAAGCACTACATCCCGGAGGTGCGCGGTATCGAGGAGTGGGTGGACGAGGGGCTCAACAAGATCAACGAGATCGAGTTCAAGAGCTTCGAGGAGAAGCTGCGCGCAGCAGGCGTCATGAGCGAGTAGCTCAGTGGTATGAAGGACAGAAAATCAGCAGCGTTGTAGCTAGCGGAACGAGCCATAGTTGGTGGCCACCGCAATAGGTCGAATGGATCCGAACCCGAGGCGGCGACTTGGATGAACTGAACCCTGTGCAAACAAGAACAAAACAAGAAAAACAAGAAATCAGCAAAAACAACCAGTTAGCAAGTTAGTTGCGCAAGATTTGTCCAGCGTGTTGTGTTGTTGATGATTGCGCAAGTGGTGGTGGTTTTGTTGGTTTGGTTGCGTGCAATAGCGATGGGGACACACACGCGTTCGCTGTGAAGGATTGAGTGGCTGACATGTGACGAGTCTATTTTTAGCTCTTCTTGTTTGATAGGGGGCGTCGCGTGGATAGATAGATGGGTGAGTGGGTGCGTGGTGCGCTCCAGGCCGAGCAGACGCCCATCAACAATCGCTTGCTTGCCAGCTGGCAACTGCTTGATACGAGTGCGTGAGTGTGTGAGTGTGTGAGTGCGAGCAAGCGACACTCGGTTTTATCATCGGCTAATTATACGCACGTGCACAGCGGTTTGCAAAGCAATTCGGCAGTCTCCGCGCTCCGTCTCCGCTCGCTCTCGCCCACCCCACGCACACTTGGCCCATTCCCGGCTCTCCTGACTTATCCAATTCATCCTCACGCGCACGGCCGGAGAAATGACTCACTGCGAGTGGTAAGTCGACACTGGAACCGGATCAGCAGCTACCAGCTAGCAGCGATGCACCCGAACGCCCCCGTGCCCAGGTACGTACCTACTTACGGTGCTGTTTATTCACTCGACAACTTCACCCACTGCTGCCTGTCGTACTGAAACCCAACCAACATGGCGTCGTTTTGTACCAGCAGACCGTCCCCAAAACGGACAATCTCGTGCGCTGGGCTCGAAGATCTCGACGACATCTTACGCGGTATCGAGAGCAACAACAACAACAACTTGCAGCAACAACAACAACAGCACCAGCGCAAGCGCCACAACAGCCTCCCGGATGGCAGCAGCAGCAACAACAACGGCAAGTTGGTTCTTGGGAATAGCGCGCGCCGAGTAACGTCTTTCCACGCGTCGCCTTTTAATCCTCATCACCAACCGAGACGCCCCAATTTGCATGCGAGTATTGGAGCCATTGGTCGCAGTGAGGGAGATTCCACAGGTACTCGCTTGCTTGTGCTCTTGTTTGTTTGTTCGCTTGCGCTGCTGTTGCAGCTTTTGGCTTGTGTTGTTCGTGACTTGTTAACCGCTCGTGTTGTTTTTTACTTGCGCTTGTTTGCACCCATTGTAGCTGCTGGAGGGTTTGCGTTCCCTCTGACCAGCAACTTCGTCTTGGGCAGCCAGTACCCGACAAACCTCGCGAGCGACAGCTGCTACCCGGACACCAGCGCCTTGCCGAGTACTATTGCGAGAGGAGGGTTCTTCGTAAACCACGCGAGGGTGAAGGCGCCGCCGCCGGACGCTTCGCCGCGGGAGGAATTCCTCGTGCGCGCGTTTGGACAGATCCGCACCAAGAATGATAGTGAAGCAGGAGGTGTCGACAATGTCGGCAATGGTGGCGCAAGTGCTACTGCGTCAAGCGTTGGTGCTGCTGCTGGTGGTGGTGGTGGTAGACCTCTCCAAGACCCCGAGAGGGGGAGCTTCTACCCTCCGAATCCACTGGACAATGCGGCTTCAGTTCCGAATACCACCGCTCGCTACCGTAATTTCTTGCACGAAGGCGAGCAGCAAAGATCGCTCCAACCGCATCCGTCGCGTCCGCACTTTTCCCACCCGGACCGCAGTAACAGCAACAACAACAGCAACTCTGACGAAGACGAAGACGAAGAGGAGGGTGACAGCGATGTGGCCAACAACCACCACCGCCAGCAGCAGCAGGCTCTGGTCAAGGGCGAGCAGCAAAACCAAAATACTCAGGCGAAGATGCAGAAAACGTTTGGTCAACAACCAGAGGGGCCTTCTTCAGACTTTCGAGTACCAAGTTACCACCAACAGCAGCAGCAGCAAGTGACCCCAGCTCCTTCCTTCTCATCCTCATTATCAAGGCCGCCTGCAATTTACCCCCAGCAAGCGCCAGCGCTTGCAACTCATCCTATTATTACTGCTCAAGCTCCTGGAGGGTCTACGCCACCCACTAAATGGCTCCGCGACGAGGACGAGCGCCTGCGCGACGCCGTGGCGCGCTTTGGTGGCAAGAGCTGGAAGCTGATCGCCGAGAGCCTGGGCAACGGCCGCACGGACGTGCAGTGCCTGCACCGATGGAACAAAGTGCTCAAGCCGGGTTTGATCAAGGGACCCTGGACGCCCGAGGAAGACAGGGTGCTGTTGGGGCTTATCGCGCGCTACGGCGTGGGCAAGATCCGCTGGTGCGACATCGCGCTGCACCTGCCAGGCCGCATCGGCAAACAGTGTCGCGAGCGCTGGTGCAACCACCTGGACGCCAACATTCGCAAGGGCCAGTGGACCGCCGAGGAGGACGAGACAGTTTTCCGCTGGCAGCAGAAACTCGGGAACAAGTGGAGCGAGATCGCCAAGCTACTGCCAGGGAGAACCGAGAACGCTGTCAAGAACCGATACAACTCGGCCGCGCGACGCAAGTGGCTCATGAACCAGGCGGCGAAGGAGCAGCAAGTACAACAGCAGCAACAGCAACTGAACCGTCACAAGCAAGGACAGCAGCAGCAAATCGCGCAAGTCGCGCAAGTACCTGAACAACAAAGCGCTTTCCCTTTCCAGACACAATCCCAGCCCTCCAAAGCAGCAGTAGTAGGAGCAGGAGCAGGAGCGCAGTTCACAACCACCCCACGCGGTGTTCAGTACCCAGAAGCGACAGATAATGCAACTAGAGCCATGAGCTTCGCGCCTCCGTATGCAGCACCGTCATTGTCCTCCATGGCGCCTGAGGCTCCAATCGGCAGCAGCTCGCCGTCGTCAGCTCCACCGAGTTTTATATTCCCGTCAGGCATCGCATTGGGCGGTTCGCGTCCAGACGACCGTAATCAACAGGGCTCCGCAATTCATGGAAGCTCTGGTCAACGCTACAGCTCTTCAATGGCATCATCAGTAACTGGAGAGGTGAGTTCGATCAGCCAGTTGTTCCAGCCTTCTCTGGTGTCTTCCCAGGCGCCTCCTCCGTCTCGCTCTTTCCAGCTCCAACCCCCGAATCCGCTCTCGTCGCTCGCTTCTTTGCTGTCGTCGCCCGTGGAAGGTGAAATGGAGACGGAGGCTGAAGTGTCCACTCGAGACAGACGACTGCCTCCGTACATGTCGTTCTCGAGTCATCAGGAGGACACTGCTGCTCGCAATGCGGGCAAAATGGAGATGGATAGCAACACCAACAGCAACAACAGCGACAACAGCAACAACAGCAACAACATGATGGACCCAAGTACAACCACGAACCACCAACCAAAGTCGAATGACGAGTTCAAGCAGGAGGCCCAGCCAGACCAACAGCAGCAACATCAGCAACAGCAACAACAATTCTCAAGCACAAATCAGCAGCAGCAGGAGGCGGTCGTGATTGACGACCAGATGAGCAAATTCCTGGACAGCGTCGCGCTTGAGCTCGACGAGATCATGGAGTGAGCTGAAGAGAAGAGCTGACAGCCCTTGGGCTCACTCGTGGCTGCCCTTGGGCTCACTCGTGGCTGCCAAATACTTCACAGCCCTCACAAGTCAACCATTTCCATATATTTAATGAGTCAAAAACACCAGAAACAATCAAAACTAATCACCAACAAAATGGACAAATATATCGTAAAGCAAAGCTGCATTTCCACATGTGGACTTTGAATGTTGGGAGCAAATATTGAGACTTTAGTTGTCCATCACACCCAGAAATCAAGCGTCCACCTCATGCGGACATCTACTGCTGCTGCTGTTCTGCCTTTACATGTGGCAGTTTTGCTTCAGCTTCAGGCTCTGATTGCTGCTGATCGCCGTCGTCCTCTCCAGGTGGACAAAGTGCCAAATTGTGGATCGCATTCAAGCGCTTCTCGGCGCCATTCTGTCCACCAAAGAAGTACACTTTGTTGTTCGAGTCGATCACCGCGCGGTGGCCAACTCGTCCAGGCAGCGACAGTGAGGCTTCAGCTTCCGCTTTACTGTCTTCTTTCGCCTTCGAGACCGCGACAGGTTCCCACTCCCATGTCTCCGTGTTCAGCAGAAACCCGTCGTCGAACACACTGGTCGCCTGCGCGTCCTCGCGCTGCGGATCCCAGCCGCCGAAGATCAGGATCTTGGACCCGTCGATAAGCGTCGCTGAGTGGCCCGTGCGCGCCTGCGGTGGCGCTCCTACGACGCACGGATGGAACCACACCCACGTGTCCGTGTCGCCGCCCTTCTTCCTGAGCACGTGCACCGAGTTGAAGCTCTTCTTCGCGTCGTTACCGCCAAAGACGATGACGCGGTCGCCGCCCATCGCGACAGCACTGTGATATGTTCGCGCACTCGGCGGCTTGCCCTCAATCTTGACGTTCTTCCAGTCCCACGTATCTACAAATCAAAACCCAGGTGCAATACACGACAGTCAGCATACCTGATCTCACAAATATCTGGTCAGCCATAAAGAGCTTATCACATCACGCAGTTCATACCGCTATCAAGGACGTGCACTGTGCTCTGGCGATTGCGACCGCGGCTGCCACCAAACACGACGATGTCGTTCCCAACGACGGTGCATGAGTGGCCGCTTCGCGCCATCGGCGTCACGCCGCTCACAGCTGGTGGGTACCATAGGAAGCACTCCGTGTCGAGCACCATGATGTCCGAGAGCACGTCCATCTGGTCGCCGCCCATGAAGCGCTCGCCACCAAAGACCAGCAGCAGGTGCTTGGACTCCAGGTACACAGCGTCGTGCCACGCACGCGGGATGCTCTCGCAGTTCAGCGGCTTGGACCACTCGCGCTTCTTCAGGTCATACACGTGCAGGTCACCCAGAGTCATTTCGTCGTCGTCCACGCCGCCGTAGACCACCACGCGGTCGTTGGAGATCTTAGTGACAGAGTCACCCCAGCGCTCGACTGGCACCGTGCCCTGCACTTCTACCTCTTCCCACTGCGCGCGAACTGGTTTCTTGGCTCTTATTGCTGTTGCCATCGTAGTTGTCGTCGTCGTTGTCACTTTCGGTGCTTTCGTAGAAATCGCACCCTTGGTCGAGATCACGGCAGTAGCAGCAGAGGAAGAAGATTCGTCCAGCGTTTTACTAGCATTCTTTGGAGGGCGGCCGCGCTTCTTCTGAGAGTCCGGAGTGGCTTTTCGACTCGCTGGTGGCTGCTTGGTTGCATCTGGAGAGAACAACGTCGTCTGCACAGTGTTTGTGTTTTTCTTTGGCGCTGGCGGCTTGGACGATGATGATGGCGTTGACAAGCGCGATACTGGCGGCTTGGCCTTTGTGGAGCTCTGTCGGCCACTCTCTTTCTCAGAGACCGACGCACCTGAAGAGGAAATGATCGAGTGTGCATCCTCGCCAGTCTTGACCGTTAGTGAGCCCTGTGATGATGCCGTCTCAAGCTGAGCGAGCAGCATGGATTGCTCGACGTCGTTGAGGAAATTCGGACGCAGCCGTTTGGTCAGAAGCTCAGACGCACTGCTCTCCGAGTCGTCCTCATCGTCTTCATCCACCACGAAATCGCTCTGGTTGAGCGAGCGCTTCTTGGATTTGATGACAGAAGATACCAGCTGAGATGTCATTGCTGCGCTAGTGGTTGGCACAAATGCGCTAGTTGATGTTGCAGTCGAGCGGTTGTTGCTGACTACAGATGTCACCGTTGGTGCTATAAGAGTCAAGAATTGAAGCACGCGCAATTCACAATAGCAGTAATGATGCGTAAGAACACTTCTGCTGGTCCTCATCAATTCAACGCCACATGAACCACACACTTACCACTCTTGGAGAGCACCACGTCGCCCGTGAAGTTGGCGCACTGGATCGTGAGCGTCCCATCCTTGAAAGAGAACTGGATGCCCGTCAAGCTTATCGGGATGTCGACCTCCACGCCTGCCGTCATTGAAATCCACAACCAATCCAGCCAGTTAGTCAGTCATACGACATTTCAGACACGCATCGTACAAAAGACGCTACGCTACACACCTTCGTAGGAGAGAAGCGGCATTGTCTATCTCTTCTTCGTCCCGTAAGTGTGAGGGTGCTGCGCTCTCAAAACGACGACTGCAACGACCACGGCGTTCTGCGATAGAGGAGCTCCGCCACAACAACGGTAATTCAGAGACAGAAGCCCGCCATTCGCCGCTCCCGCCAAAAAACGAATTAAAAAAATGGCGCCAACGATCACTTTTGAGAGGGGTATTCTTGTCAGACTCAGACAGTATCTGAATCACATCTGATGCGACCCAATCTCATCAATTCTCCAACTGGCAAACTCAGACATTGAACGAGACGAAGAAGAGCGCGAGAATAATGAGCATCAACCCGGAGCTACACGAGGATGTGGTGCCGTACCTGGTGTCGCCCTACGAGAACTTCTTCTTCCTGATCCAGCACGTGAAGCTCACGGTCGAAAGCGGCAAGTGCGTTGTGTTGCTTGCTAGCGTTGCTCTTGTTATGACTGGCTTTGCGCGTCAGGTCTAACGGAGCTGCTTGCGTTGTGTACTATTTGATTGAGAACAGTGGATACCCAGGACAGGGCGGCTGCTTCTACGGCCATGAGGGGCGCTGTTATATATCGCAGTACCGTGTCGTGTATGTCTCCGACACACAAGGGTACACTGCGTACAGATCGTTCTCACTACCGTTCTACTGCATCCGCGACTGGAAGTTCCACGTGAGCATGTTCGGTACGTGGTTGACTGGGCTGATTGTACCATGTGTCTATTGTTGTAAGCCTTACCATTGAGTGGATGTGTATACACAGGTGCAAAGGCCTGGAGAGGGCACGTGAACCCTGTACCTGGTGGTGGTCTCATCAGCGTCGGCTCCTTCACGCTTGACTTTCTGGTGCGTCATGCGTCTGCTCTTCCTATTCCGAACACGCAAGTTTCATAGATCAACATCTACTGATATGCTATGTGTGTTCTCTGTAGAGTTTCGGCTTTGAAGAATTTCGCAGCCACATCCTGCCTCTTCTCGAGAGTTCGCGCCAAGTCCACGAACGGTTCGTGGAGCTGAGCCAGCCCTCGGTGCTCATGGTGCCGGCGAAGATCGTGGACCCGAACGAGCGCAAGCGGCGCGTCGCCTACTACGCTGCAGAAGACCCCATGACGCTCTTTGTCGTCGATAGCAGCAGCGAGAAGGAAGAGCAGTCGTCATCCTCTTCGTCCTGAGTGAGCCTCGGCCAGCAATGCCATAATGTCAAATGTCAGATATTTATTTTTGTTTTTGTTTGCAAATTCATGAGAATGGATGAAATACGTACTTATGCCAAGGCTGACTGTAATCGAAGGTTCTGGAATCTAGCGATCCCATTGATCCCATTGCCATTTCAAAAGCAGTGCTGTCCTTGTGTGCGCCGCCACTCCAGCTGCCAGTACGTAAAGCGCGCCACCGCAGCCACAGTCTCACCCCCGCCCCATACACACCCACCTGTTCACGATGTTCTCTGGCGAAGGCGTGCTCCCATTCAACCGCCACACGGACGTGCTGAACGCGTTCGCGAGCGACGAGGAGAGCCTTGTGCGCCTCGTCGAGGAGCTCAAGCGCCGCGGCAACACGGCTTTCACGCAAAAGTCGTTCGAAGAGGCCGATGCGCTCTACTCCAAGGCGATCGAGATCAACGACAGCGACCCACTGAAGAACCAGCACATCTTCTTCGCGAACCGCTCGGCCTCGCGCACGTCGATGGGTAAGACTCAGCTCGCACTTGAAGACGCCGAGGCGTGCATCAAACTCGAGCCGTCGTACGCGAAAGGCTACTTCCGCAAGGCGCAGGCGCTGAACAAGCTCCAGCGATACCGAGACGCGCTCGCGGCATTGAAGGAGGCACAGGCGCTTGAGCCGGCGAACAAGTCGGTGAACACGCTGTACGTACAAGTGGAAGAGCTCGCGAAGAAGCAGAAGGAGGCGCCAGTCGCTGCTGCGAAGTCTCCTTCCCCAAAGAAGGTCACGCGCGTGGAGGCTGTGAAGGAATCGTCGACCACGACCACGACGACCAGCAGCTCCACCATGGAGAAGATGGAGGTCGACGAGGAGGAGAAGATTGTCGGCGCTGTGCGAGGCTACAAGAAGCTCGCCGATGGCCGCGTGACGACGTTCTTCAACAACGAGCTGACGGAAGAAGCGAAACAACTGATCGGCGACATTGCGCCAAAGAAAGTGGAAGACCCGAACGTCGTACAGGTGAGGACTGATTGAAATTGATGTGTCTATCTTGATGTGTCAATCTTGCGGTTTACTAATACAGTGTTGGTGCCTCATCCGCGTATGTATTTCAGATCAAGAGCGTCGAAGGTGGCTCGGCATGGAACGTCGGCAACACTTTTGAAGAGCGCGACATGACCGCGTGGGCGAAGGGCAAGATTGAGTCGCTGTTCGTGGATGTCACGGCGCCGCTTCCAGCGAGCGCTGGGCTGTCTGGTGTCGTGAGCGCTGGCGCAGTGTCCGACCTCTCGGGCGACGCGTCGATCGCCGTGGTGCGCGGCGCAAAGCGCTACATTTTCGACTTTGCGTTCCACTTGAAGTGCTCGCTGGTGCTGGAGAGCGGCGAGAGCGTGGAGGGCGAGCTCAAGTTCCTGGACGTGAGCTCGGACTCGGGAGGTGACTACGACGCAGAGGCTGTCGTGCCGACTCGCTACCAGACAGCGGGTGGCAAGGCACTGCACGCCGCGCTGTCGTCGGCGTCGTCGCCATTCCGCGCGGCGCTCAAGGCGCAATTAGATCTATTCGTGAAGGAGTACCATGCGTTTTAACCAAAACCTAAAATTTAAAACTGGCACGTTTACATTTTAGGATATCTAATGGTGTACCGCATAAATCCTCAATAGAGAACCCTTTCAGCGAGTGTACTGTATCCAGTCTTAATAGAGCGCCCCCTCCCTTCTCCCAAATCTCACCTGGTTGGACGCCACGGCCACAACGGAGCTCTTCATTCGACGTCGTTGTCGATCTATCCGTCCATTCGCCCGCAGCTCAGCTCTCACGAGTACGCTGCACTCGCGCGCTCCATCAAGCCAACCAACCGCTCAACGTTTCAATAATACCAGCGACAATGGCCAGTGTGGACGTGGATACCACTGCCGCTGCGGCCGCAGCGAACGACGACGGCCAGAAGATGGTCGCACTCGGCGGCATGCAGAACATGGCGTGGGCCGCTGACACGTCCAAGTTCGGCTACAAGATGCTCGTGAAGATGGGCTGGGCCGCCGGCAAAGGTGTAGGCAAGGAACTGCAGGGTCAGGCGACTCACGTAAAGATCGCACGCCGATCTGAGAACCTGGGCGTCGGCTGCAGCTTGAAGCAGGCGGAGGTGCAGGGCTGGTCGACCACTGCCTCGAGCTTCGCTGACGTGCTCAAGACACTCAACAAGACCTACGGAGGTACGTTATTGGTGTCCTAGCTTATTGGAGGATACAGATTGTCTTGGATGCTCACTATCGATGTTGTTATTGTGTGAATGTACAGACAAGAGCGGCAGCGATTCGGACAGCGACGCGTCGTCGTCCGCGAAGAAGCGCAAGAAAGCGAAGAAGGAGAAGAAGGCGAAGAAAGCCGCCAAGAAGGCCAAGAAGAGCGACAAAAAGGTGAAGGACTCTTCGTCTGCCAAGCCCACGATCTCGCGTCGTATCGTCTACCACAAGCGCCTGCGCAACAAGAACGCCAAGGGGTACGCGGCGGAGGACATGGCGGGCATCCTCGGCCTCGCGGCGTCGACAGCGTCCAAGTAGACTGCGCCAGTTGTTTTTTTTGCTTCTGAGGATTGGCTGTATGGTTTTGAGAGAAGGAGTGGAAGGGATGGATATTTAGAATAAGTACAACGACGTAACTAATGTATAGCTATATGAGTTCAACACGCACGCCGCTTGCTTTCCATTGCTTCGTTAGTGTTCATCAAGGCGCATTTTCGCAGTAATTGTGGCTAGCGTAGTTCAACCTGCTATAATAAATACCCTTGACAAATACTGTTCTATCATCACCCTATCTACAGTTATTCTTCTGTCCATAGATACCTGTATAAATTGATACTCTGCTTCGCTGGTGGTGAGAGCCACCAGTTTTTGGTTTCTGGGTCAGTCAGCCAAACCCAAGCGTGTCTTTTGGCGCATCAGCAAAGCTCCAAGAGCTCCAATCACTCGACTAACGCAGAGCGTCCAGCCAGCCAGCTGCCTGTGCACGCATCATACATAGACAATGGCGAGCGTGTTCGTGCGCAACCTGCCGTATGGCATCACACAAGAGGAGCTGGAGCAGCTCTTCGGCGACATCGGACCCGTGAAGAAGGTGGATGTGATCAAGGACAAGGGCAAGAAGAAGAGCGACATGCTCACGCGCGGCTTCGCCTTCGTCAAGTAGTAAGTGGCGTCGCCTGCGTTTACGTCATTGCTATTGTGCTATGCTGGGTAGCTGACTGACTTGTATGTTGTGTGGTCTTGTGTATGTGTGCAGCGCGATCGAGAGCGACGCGCAGTACGCGGTGGAGAAGCTGAACGGCCACGACCTCCAGGGGCGTCGCATGCGACTTGGTGCGTCTTGACTCTCGCTATATCATTATAGTATCGCAGTAAGCCATGCATGCTAACACTTCTATTATATATACGCAACAGAAATCGCGCGTGAAAAGGGAAAGAAGCCTGGACAACAGCAGCAGCAGCCAGCCGCACCACGTCACCAGGAAGCCACAGCACCAGCGCCAGCCGAACCAGCGATCGCTCCTGAAGAGTACATCTCTCTAGAGACAGAGGAGGACGTTAAGCCAAAGAAGGAGAAGAAGGAGAAGAAGGAGAAGAAGCACAAGAAGGAGAAGAAGGAGGCCGCAGAAGAAGAACTAGAGACGCCTGTTGAAGAAGAAGAGGAGGAAGCGTCTGTGAAGAAGGAGAAGAAGGTCAAGAAGGAAAAGAAGGAGCGCGAAGCTGTCGTCAAGATCGAAAAAGAAGTAGAGGAAGCGCCAGTCAAACAGGAACCAAAGCAGCCAACTCCCGTGAAAGAGACCAAGGCGGCGGCTAAGCCAAAGAAACAGGAGCAGAAGAAGGCGTCTTCGGTCCAGACGCTGGTCGAGGACGGACCGAACTTTGCAGCCGCTGAGCCAAAGGTCGATGCGAACGGCCACGTGCAGAGCGACCGCAACGCGCGTCGCCGCATGCACCGCGAGTTTCTGCGCCAGGTGGAGCAGCGCAAGAACGACGAGGCGAAATCGGAGGAGAAGTCGATTGTGATGTACGGGCTCGGTGCGGATGTGACGAAGAAGCACATCGTGAAGAAGGTGAAGAAGATCGGCAAGGCCCTCACTGTGGATCTCAAGGAAGAGGAGAAGACTGGCAAGAAGTTCGCAGTCGTGCAGTTTGAGAAGCTCACCGATGTGCAGAACGCGATCGCGAAGCTCGACCACCACATCTTCAAAGGCGCGATGCTCAAGGTCAAATGCTTGGCCAAGAGCGGCGGCGTGGCGAGTGACGCCAAGGAGAATGAGGGTCTGCGTCTGATCGTGCGCAACCTGCACTTTGACACGAAAGACAGCGACCTGGAGAAGGCGTTCGAGGTGCACGGTCCGCTGTTCGAGGCACGCGTAGTGCGCATGCCCGTGGAGGACCCGGACAACGCTGCGCCAGACGCGCTCGGCCGCAGCCGCGGCTTTGGGTTCGTGCAATTCCGCGACATCAACGACGCGCGCGAGGCGGTGGAGAAGCTCAACGGCGTGAAGATCAAGGGCCGCGAGATGATCGTGGACTTTGCGCTCGCCAAGTCCAAGTATCTGGAGCAGCAAAAGACCCAGAAGAGCATGGAGGTGAACCCGGACGAGGACGACGACGATGAGGACGACGACGAAGGTGTCGAGGGCGACCACGACAATGAGCTCGAGATGGAGTCGGGTGACGAAGGCATCGACGATGAAGAAGGTGGTGATGACGACGACGAAGAGGATGCTGAGGACCAGGAGGACAATGACGAAGAAGAGAAGCCCAAGGTGGACTCGGACGCGCAGCGCTACCGTACGATCTTCATCCGCAACCTGTCGTTCCAGACCATGGAGGAGGGGCTCAAGGCGTTCTTCGCGACCTTCGGCGCGGTCGAGTACGCGCGCATCGTATACGACTATGGCTCGGGTCTGTCCAAGGGCGTGGGCTTCGTGCGCTTCAAGGACGCAGACATCGCGGACCGCGTGCTCGCGCGTGGCCAGCTGGCTGCGGAGCGCGAGGAAGAGAATTACAGCAAGAAGAAGAAGCAGAGCAAGGCCAAGGAGAACCTGTTCACGCTGTCGGCCCTGGCAGACGGTGACGCGCTCATGCTGGATGGCCGCATGCTGTCACTCACACGCGCGGTGGCCAAGGAGGACGCCGACCGCCTCACGACTGAGAACAGCAATGAGCGCAAGAAGAAGGACAAGCGCAACATGTACCTGGCGTACGAAGGTACGATCAACGTGAACAAGATGTCGGAGGAGGAGCTGATGCTGCCCAAGATGGACATTGAGAAGCGCCGCCGCGCGATCCGCGAGAAGAAGGAGAAGCTCAAGAACCCCATGTACTTTGTGTCGCCGCTGCGTCTCTCGGTGCGCAACATCGCGTCCACAGTGGACGACAAGAAGCTGAAGGAGATCTTCCGCGACGGCGCGATCGCTGGTATGCGCGAGAAGAATGTGGACCGTGCGGAGGTCAAGCTGGAGCTGTTGCCCAAGAGCGACGCCGTGCCGGTCAAGGTCAAGATGGCCAAGGTCGTGCGCGACACGGAGGCCGTCAAGACTACGGGCAAAGAGGCACGCTCGCGGGGCTACGGTTTCGTGGAGTTTGCCGAACACATCCACGCTTTGGCCGCGCTCCGCAAGATCAACAACAACCCGGTGTTCACGCACTTCGCGGCCGGCGGCTCCAAGTTTGACAAGAAGGGCGGCGCGCTCGAGGAGAACGAGCGCTCGCGTCTCATTGTGGAGTTCGCACTGGAGAACCACGGCAAGCTGAAGCTGCGCGAGAAGCGCCAGCAGGACGCTGAGAAGCGCCGCGAGGAAGAGAAGGCGCTGCGAGAGGCTCAGGGCGGCGACGGCGACGGTAAGGACGACAAGAGCGAGAAGAAGTCGCGCGGCCAGCGCCAGCGTGAGGCCAAGAAGCTGCGTGCGCTCGAAAAGAGTCAGGAAGCCGAGGGCGATGACAACAAAACCAAGACCAAGAAAGACGCTACCAAGAAGGACGCGAAGAAGCCGAAGAAGGAGGTGATTGTCGCGTCGGCCGGCAACAAGCGAAAGCGTAACGACGAGGACGCGGCGCTGCAGGCCGTGGCGGCGTCGCTGCCGACGGGCAGCACCAAAGTGGCGGCCAAGAAGAACAAGAAGACAAAGGCCGCGCCGTCGCGCAAGGACCGCAAGCAGGCGAAGGAGCTGGAGGTCGAGGAGTCCTTCGACGCGCTCGTGCGCAACTACAAGCGCGAGATCTTTGGTGATAAGACCGTTGCGAAGGGTGTGAGCAACGACAGTGCTGCTGCGATCGAGGCTCGCGAGCGATGGTTTGACTAAATGCGTGGCCAGCTACAGCAGGTCTCGTAGTAGATATTTTTTCATAGACAGAATAGATGGTAATGGATGGACGACGCGCGACTTGCATCTGGTAAATATAGGCTCGCGATCGATCGTTTACGGCAACTTTGACGCTGAGTGGCATGCCAGTAAGAGAGGAGATTGGGGGAAACCGCGGTTGATGGTAGCAGATCCAGTCGACATGAGTGCAAAACGACACGGTAGCAACAAATTACCAGTAGTAATCTGTTTTAGGCTGACGACCGACATGACGCCCGCCGATTGATCTAGAGCGGAGAAGCCTGAGAATAGACCCGAATGCGGAAGAAATAGGAATAGCATTTGCGAGAGAGCCATCGGCCGGCCATCACTGCGATGGACACGACAACAAGCAGCACAAGCACACACAAGCACACAGACGGAAGACACATCGTTTTCTTCTTGTCGCTATTGCACGCAGCAGTTGCCGTCGCGTCCAGCATTGCGTCCGTGTACCGTTGCTGTCCATCCAGCATGGCTACATTACGTACCTGTCACATATGCAACATGGCTACATCCAGTGCGACAGATCATCCTCCAGGCCCAAGGAGCGTCAGCACAATAAGCAGCCAACAACGCCATCAAAAGCTCACTCGAGACAGCAAAACGCGACGTCGGTGCTGGACGACCAACTCGACCTTTTTACCAGCGCAAAGGACTCGTCTTGTTGGCATGTCGCTCCTCCTAGTGTACAACATCCTCGCGTCACGCTTCAGCGTGGTTGAGGCGGGACTCACGGAGCTCTCAATGCCGTACACACAAGAGCATCGCACGACTGCTACGACGATCGACAGCAATGGGAACCTGCTCGTGAGTGGCTGCGCTGTCGCTGGTGGGAGCAGTGCTACTCGAGCAACAACGTTTGCGCTGAACAGCGTCGCGTTCGTGGCAAAGTATGCACAGACTGGCGAGCAGCTTTGGCGAAGAGAGATCAACGGGCGCAAAGAAGCAGATTGCAGCTCAGTGTTCATTGCGACAGATAAGGACGCGAACGTCTTTGTCGCTGGCTCGACCATCATCGCCAGCGTCAACGTAGACGCGAATGGTGAGAGCGGCAGTGACGCCTCCGACGTCTTCGTCTCCAAGTTGGCGTCAAATGGAAAGGTTCTGTGGCGCAAGACTCACGGCACCTCTCAGAGAGACGAAGCCACTGCGATCAAAGTGAACCCGAGTGGCTCGGCAGTGTACGTCACGGGCTTCTCGGGAGGCGACATGACGACGATTCAGCAGAACACCACCATGGTAGAGCAAAGCGTGCCTGAGAGCTTATCCTCTTCGAACTGTGTGCGATGGGGAAGGACGGCCAACAATAGCTACAGCAGTGTATCAGAGCCACTGTCATCTGCAGAGCAGGAATGTCTCGCTGGGTTTGTTCTCAAGATGGAGACACTCGCAGGAGACTTGCAGTGGGTGCACCAAGTGACCTCGACGAGTAGCAGTGGCATTGACGGTGGGGATCATCGGGTCTTCGGTGTGGACGTGGACGAGCATGGACACGCTGTTGTTGTCGGCGATACCAAGGGCGACCTGCGAATAGAACAACACCCGCATGATGAATTCATCGTAGCCAATGTATCGAGTGTACAACCAGAAAACGTGAGTGTGGTCCTGAATCACGCTGGCGATCTGTTTGTACGGAAGCTGGATGAGCTCATGGGCACCACGCTCTGGACGACGCAGATCGGAACTTCTGGTGCGACCGCAGAGCTCTGCAGACTACCTGGCACTGAAGGAGGCAGCACAACCAAGAAGAGAGGCAATTGCGGCATCGCGCTGGTGCCGTCAGCAGGATCTTCTGCAGAGCCTGGGTGTATCTACATCACTGGAACCACCTTCGGACTGATCTCCACAGTTGACCAAGACCTCAAGCAGTACGCTGCCCTCTGCAGCAGCGACGCAATCCCCAGGGCCAAGACCAAAAGCAAGAAGATGACGCGGCTCTTTGAAGGAACAGTAGCTCCTACAATGGCGACGTTCGTCGCCGACTGTGCGTACCAAACCCTGTTTGCGAAGCTGAAGGTCGCAGACGGACGGGTCGAGTGGGTTCGCCAGGTGGTCTCAGCGTCTCGCAATAACGCAGAAGGCATCGTCCTCGTCCCAGTCCTTGTGAATGAGACGAGTCTGAATAGCAACGGCAGCTCAACTGGTGGTGGTGAAAACTCTGACATTGTGATTTTCGGACTGGCAGATCCGGGATTGCTGAGCTCTTCAGACTCGATGGAGCAGCTCTTCGTCCTGCGAGTCTCCACAGGAACAGCGATACCTGGAGAGACCAAGTGGATCAAGCAGACTGGACTGAGTGGCGAAGACCATGCTCTAGGTATCGCCACCACAAGTCAAGACCAGTTGCTCGTTATGGGCTTTGGTAATCGAGAGAGTAGCAACACTGACAACAATGCAGTCTGGTCTGCCTATGTGCGCAAGTTGGACACTCTCTCGGGAGAAAGTCGTCCATTCTGTGTGGACGCTTTTGCATTTCAAACGAACGCCACGGTTGTCCAGCAACTGAAAAGCGAGCGTGTGGTCGTCTCCGTCAAGGTTGAGCGCTCTAACGAGCGCTGCGGTGGGAGCTCGAGCATCGCATATGCCGCTGGGCTAGAGTCAGCACCTATCGTGCCAGCGGGACTTCTGGCGAGACCGGGTGTGGACTTCATCACCTCCAAGGGACTTGTGCGCTTTGCTCCAGGACAAAAGGCTGCGACCATCGCGGTGGATGTGCTTCCAGCCGAGACCCAGACAGCAGCAGCGCAAGAGGAGGTCCCAGTCCGATTTTTTGTACTTGTGTTGGAAATTCTCGCTCAAGAGACAAGCGTCGTCTTGGCAGCTCCGTCCAAGATGGAGATCAGCATTCAAATGGTGGCAACAGCTACTTCAGTGTCCCAGTTGTTCAACAGTGACGATACTGGGGGGAATGGAGGTAGCAATGACGATGAAGCTGCTGACGGCCACTTTTGGCGCCGGCTTTCGCGGATCTGCGCGCTCGCGATCGGGCTTGTGCTGGTGCTCGTGGTGGTTTTTGGACGGTTCTGTGGTGACGCTTGTAGTTTGCGGAAAGCCAAGACGTTCCAGTACAAGCGCATCAAGTCCCCACGCGCCAGCGCTACTACCACGAGCCACTCTCCTGGCGGGCTCTTGGGACTCGAGCCATCCATGAGAAGGGCTAGCAGCACCAACGCCAGCACCAGCACACGACGGCTCGGTGCAAGTGCGAATGTGATTGCTGCGGGGCTCAACAGGGACCGCCGCTTGAGTGCCAGTGCAGGGTCTCAATACGAAGCCTCTGGGTTGGCTGGAGCTCTTCATGAGGAGGAAGAAGACGAAGAGCTACGCGCGCACTTGGACGAGATCCAGCAGCTCAACGACTCGCTCGAAGCGTTCATTCGCAACAACATCACGACTGGAGCACAGCGGCGAAAGCCGTCGGTCGATGGAAATGGTGGAAATGATCAGCAGAGTGGAGCAGGAAACTCTACTTCTCCTAGCGTCGTGATGCCGATTCTCTCAGCTCCAGCTCCAATCACCGCCACCAACAGCCACATGAGAAGTAAGCCGCGCAAGAAGGTGAGCCCTTCATTTATCCTATCAGAGAGCTGAGAGCACCTATGATTTGAGCTGCTGACCTTGTGGGAACTTTGTCCATTGGCCTTGCTATTCCGTTGTGTGTGTAGAGCGCCTCGTCTCCTCGCTTGGCAGCTCTCTTCCGTAAGAAAAAGAAGATGCCTCTACCTCCGAAAGACACCGTCTAGACTAGACGTAGAGGCAAAGTCAAAAGACTCAAGTATCAGACAAATATCAAATTTATTAAAGCGCGTAGCATAGGAGTTCGGTTCATCTTGCACACGCTAGGCGCAGGGTATGCCTGCTAAGCAAACTGCTACCTGTTCGCTTCGTCAGTGAGGTGGTGCCTCGTCCTCCTCTTCACCTCCGCTTACAAGGCCTTCTTGTAGAACACGACGCTGCCGTCGTCTTCGACGTACTTACAGTTGCTGTACGATCGCCAGAGCGCCTTGGGGATTGACGTGTCGTCCTTGAGGTAGAACTTGCCGAGGATCGGCTTGAGCGCCTCAGTGGCCTCCTCGGCGTGGTAGAACGGCATCTTGGAGAAGATGTGGTGCGTCACGTGCGTGTCCGTGATGTGGTGCAGCACGCCGTCCAGGTAGCTGCCGAACGAGCGGTCGACAGTGCAGAGCGCGCCACGCAGCCAGTTCCACTCGCCGTCGCGGAAGTGCGGCACGAACGTGTCCGTGTGCTGCAGGTACGTGATGAGCACGAGGTAGGCGTTGACGATGAAGTACGGCACGAAGTAGAACTTGACCATGGCTGCGAGCCCTACGGTGTTGATGAGGAAGCCAAGCGCCACGAGCACGCCGCCGAAGAACACGTCGCTGAGGATGACCATCCAGCGCTCGCGGTCGTTGAACATCGCGGAGTTCGGGTTGAAGTGCGAGCGTGGCTTGCCCTCGTACTTGGTCGGGCCCGTGGCGTTGAAGAAGAGGTAGCCAGGCATCCAGCCGACCGAGAGCATGAGCACGATCTTGTAGAGGTTGTAAAGCGGCGAGTCCTCCACGTTGTCCTTCCACGTCGCGGCGTAGACCGAGCGCGTGACCGGCACGAACACCTCGTCGTTCTCGCAGTTGCCCGTGTTCGAGTGGTGGCGGCGGTGCGAGATGCGCCAGCTGTGGTACGGCACGAGCAGCGCCGAGTGCAAGAACAGTCCGATGATGTTGTTCACCGTCTCGGACGAGCAGTACGCCTGGTGGCCGCACTCATGCGCGATCACCCAGATGCCCGTGAGGTACGAGCCCTGGAGGAACCAGTACAATGGCCAAAACGCGTACTTGGCGTAGCCCGGGGTCGCGTCGATGAACGTCGCGCCGTAGAAGAGCGCGCCACAGATGAGCGCGTTCTTGATCAGGTGATACGTCGAGCGCACGAAGCTGCGCTCAAAGCAATGCGCCGGGACGGCGGCGCGCAGGTCCTTGATGGAGAATTGCGGCAGCGCGAGCGGCAGCGGCTCCGGCGCGCCCTCCACGTGCGTGTAGCCGGCCGCCGCGAGCACGCGCTCGACCTGCTTGTCGTTGGTCTTGGCGTCTACCGCCGTGGCCGTGGAGGCGGAGTTGTCGTGGTCAGGCTTGATGATCGCCATGGCTCAGGGAGGGAAGGACTCGGACTCAGATGATCAGCGGTACCGTCGGGATAGACGATCGATGGCTCGCTCGGATAGCGGAAATGCGCGAATGGCTCAGGTTTCGGGAGTGAAGTGGATGAGGAAGAGAAGAGTGCAGCTGGCCCAGTCAATTGTGATAGCGAGCGAGGGCTATGGACACGACACAGAAGTCTCTGATTGTTACACGACGAGCCAGGCACGACAGCGTCTCCTCTGGATCTCGGAGCGATGGTCCCGAGAGAGAGCAGCATACAAACATCCAGTCAAACAGCAGGCGCTGCTCACTCAGCTCTCACTTTCTTCTTGTTCCTACTTCTTTGGAGCAACACTTCAGATTTACGTCAGGTTGGTTCTCATCGTGATGTCATGGCGGTGCTTGGCTTGAAATGGGCTTGACAGACCCTGGGCTGAGAATTAGTATACCTACCCTATGTACCTTCCGGTCCACTGGAATCTGGTGTAGCCTACTGCACGAAAACCAATCAAGCGACGCACGACCGGAATTTGGAGCGGCCCAAGACACTGTACAACTCGTATCAACAACCCACGACCTGGAATAACGACCCACGACCCGATGGGATTGCAGCTAATTTCACCCACGACCCGCCTCGCTCAGTGCGTTTCACCCACGACCCGACCCGTTTTGGAACGACCCGTGGCGTGGACTACATCACACCAAATCTCGGTCCGGACCGGTCCTTGAAGAACCGCGCGGTCCGCCGGCCCGTGGAGAGAAATGGTTGGTCTTGGCGGTTGAGTGGGGTGGCGGCGGTGGGTCATGTTATCGTGGACCAAGGCCAAGCGGGCAGCGCAGCAAAGCCAAAAGCAGTTCGATTCTTTAAGACTTTCTGAAGCAAATAATGTCGTCGACTGGTATCGCCGTGGGCTTGAACAAGGGTTTCCCTGTCACCAAGAAGCAGGTGGCTGCTCGTCCAGCCTCCCGCAAGGGCGTAAGTTACCATCCTTTTATGTTATTGCGATCGCTGGTGGCGATTTTGGCGGTGTCGAGCGAGTGAGCTATTGGCGGCTTTTGGCGGCGGAGATCAACAGCAGCAGCCCAACAATGGGACGCAGCGGATCGAGCTCTTTGTTGAAACAGTGGATCGCGCGTCGTCGTGATCAATCAGTTACCCAGCGTGCGCTTTAGTGCAGCAGTTGAAGCGTTGCAGCCATCCTCCAGACAGCTCCGATCAGCGAATGCAGTGACAGCCAGCCAATTAGCAGGTGGATCCAAATGGCTCCAAAAAGGCAATAATGGGTAGCTCTACCCGGCAAAAGCCAATACAGTGGATCCTGCAGTGATCGGCGCTACAGCAGCAGCAGCTCGCGCTTCGTTTCAGCTGCTCGTCGACGAGCTTCAAGATTGCACAGCAGTTTAGCAGCACGGAGAAGAGAGCCGACAAACTGCAACGCCCATTAAAATGGAGATCGTGCGCGAAACTCTGAGGCACATCTTGTTGCTGCTGTCCCGATCCCAGCTTTCTCGTGACCAATGCCACCACCCACCGCCGGCCAACAGCAAAGCGCCTCGATGTTATCAGCAACAGCAATCTAACATGATTCTATGACTCTCTTTTGTGGTGTGAACAGCGTGCTGGCAAGAAGACCAAGCTCGTGCGCAACGTCGTGCGTGAGGTCGTCGGCCTGATGCCATACGAGAAGCGTATCCTTGATATGATCAAGTCGGGCGGCTCGTCGGCTGAGAAGCGTATCTACAAGTTCTCCAAGAAGAGAGTAAGTGAACTGTCATATGTATCAGTTGTCAATGATGAATGGGCAGAGTGCTAATGAATCTTGTGTATCTATTACCATTTGCAGTTGGGAACGCACCGTCGCGCGCTCCAGAAGCGTGAGGAGATGAAGGGCTACTACGCCGCTCTGCGTGCCAAGCAGGCTGGCGCTGTCTAAGCAACTGCTGCTGATTGATTCCAACATCAACCAGTAGTCGTTCTTTCTTAGTTCCATGGTCGCAGAGGCGCTGTCGCTGCTGCTGACGCAGAGCAGGAGTTTCTTCTTCGTTCGCGCCACGCGGCTGGTCGACTGCCTCTGTCTCTTCATTATTTCAAATAAAGGATCGCCCACGAATTGCTTCACGCCCCCGCATTTGCCTGCCATTTCCCCTCTTGTCACTGTGTCTTTGTATCACGTGTTTGCTTTGCATTAATAGCATGAGTTCACATCATAGACTCAATGTACCTGCGTATCCACAAATGGACAATGAGCAGGACAGCTCAGTTGTGTCCTAGCACAGTCGCGTGGGAGGTCCAGCCAGGTACGTAATGAAGCCATCCATCCACGACGGCGCATCTCTCCGTCTCCTCCCACCTCCATCAGTCAGCGAGGATTTACAGTGACTGTTATCACCTACTCTCCATTGTCCATTGTCCATTGTCTGAGCAAGCAGGCAACCAAAGAAAGACCCAGCAGAGAAAGTGATGTCTTCACAGGAAGGCCGACGATGCATCGTCACACATCGATGTGGCGTCTTGCTTGAAGCCAGTGCGTGTGTGTGTCTGGTGGAAGCGTCGCGCCAGATCACCAAGTTGCCGTTCGCGCCACTTCGATCTTTAAAATTAGATTCACTACGATCGCCCCCAGACGTTATCAGCCGCGCAGGCAGGATGCGGATGGAATGGATCGCTATTATTAGCAGGCGGGTCGAAGCTGGTGGGATAGGGGCCGTGTCTCTCTCTCTCTTGCATGCATCTTGTGCTGTATTCGTTGGGTGTTAAATGCGGGTGCCGGAAGGTTGAGGCCGCAGAGGTGCCAAGCGGGCGGTCAGACCTTAAAAGAGCAACAGCGCACGCCCTTTCGCGGCACCCCAAGAGGGAGACGAGACGCGAAGAGCAACAACATGGGCAGTCACGTGGGCGACCAGAAGCACAGAGCTCTCATTAAGGCCATGGCGGCAGCGCTCACGCAGCGCAATAGCAGCGATGATAGTGAACATGGTGATAGAGCTGGTGGTGTCCGAGTGACTGCTCGTACAGACACTCCGGCGCCAGCGCCTTTGACAGTAATGCAAGCCGCCAACAAGAGCGTTGGCACCAGTCGCACCAGTGAAGATGGAGAGAGTTTCCCAGGATCAACAGCAGCAGCAGTCGCAAAGCAGGAAACGCGATCCCCGTTGCCAGCGAGTTGGATCCTCCAGCGAGGCTCATTCGCACCCAAGCGAGTGGAGGACAAACTCGACGACCAGAGTGGTGATCGCAGCATCAATACGAGCGGCATGATCGCCGTTACGTCCTGTGCCAGCAGCGGCGGCGAAGAAACAGACGCTGATGAAGAAATGGAGGTTGAAGACGCAAGACAAGGTGATGGTGATGGTGGTGAGAATTTCAATGGCAACTGCAGTGGCTCTACCAGCGCTCAGGACGCATCCATTGAGCTGGCGATGACTCTGCTGCGCAAACTGCAGCAAGAGGCGTCGGGCTCTGCTGCTGCTGACGCGGTCGTGCGGAAAAAGGAAGTGGACCAGATCCTTGCGGGCTTTGCCAAGGCGCTCGAATCCGGCGCATCTTCGGAGCGAGGGGTAACGTGACTCTGTACTATGATGAAGGTGATAGACAATGTTATGGACGGAATACTAACAAATACTTTCATTGTGAATGCAGATTGAGGACGAGATGCAGCAGCTTTTCCTCTCGCACGCCAACGTGTTTGACGAGAGCATGCAGAACTACTTCATCCAGAACTTCATCCACGAGGCTGAGTGCGCTAAGACCTTTCGCGCGGCGGTACGGCGCACGAGCCTCGTGAGAAGGTGCTTGCTGGCGATGTACCCCACCGAGAAGAACAAGAACAAGACCCAGAATCAGAGCAAGAGCAACCGCTGGTCTCCGTCGCTCGTGGCGCGCGCCGTGCAGCAGCACAAGCGCAGCAACTCGCTCGAAGTGTGTCCCGAAGTGAGCAACTCAGCGATCATCGAGGTCGTCAAGCGCGAGTTGCTCAGGATCTCGTCCTGGGACTTCAACGTCTTCGTGGTGCGTTGAGTTGAGCTTCACTGGACCTACGTCGATAGAAGCCTATGCTAACCCAAGCGATGTATGAACCAGATTGCGGATGCTGTGCCGGGCCAGACGCTCAGCATTGTGGGCAACGCGCTGCTCGAGAAGTACGACTTTTGCTGCCACTTCCGCGCATCCGAGCGACGGCTGCACCCATTTCTGAGGCAGTGAGTGATGATTGTACTTCTTTCTTTTTTGGTCCTGCACGTGTGGACGAATGATGTCAATCCTACTCGTCAGTAATGCTGACTTTGTGTGTTTTGTGGTGATTCAGGATCGAATTGAAGTATCACAGCCACCCCTACCACAACGGTATGTGTTGGCATTCCCTTTCATTCCCATGCATCTTTGCGTCTTCTAATTCATTGTTTGATCCTGGTATCGATTTCTAGCTGTCCACGCGGCGGACGTCGCGCAGAGTCTGCACCATTTTCTGTCTCCAGGAGGGCTGGGCGAGTCATTCTCTCCGCGGACCAAGTGCGCCGCGATCCTTGCCGCGGTCGTTCACGACGTGGTACGCTTTGTTCTCAGTCTTCCAATCCAAGTCAGCGCTTGAGCTCTTAAGTGCGCCTTCACCACATGTGAACTTACTCTTTTGAAACCTCAGGGCCACACGAGCTACTCTAACAACTTCCATATCAGCGTCAACGACGACCTGGCGATCCAGTACGTCTACCGCTCACCGCTTGAGCACATGCACTGCGCGCTGGCGTTCCAGTTGCTCAAGAACCCAAAGTGCAACGTGCTCGAGGGGCTCACGAAAATCGAGCAGCTCGAGGTTTGTCTTCTACAGTTCCCACCTTTATCATACACACACTTCGATTTGCTGAGTTCTGATATGATGAATGAATGCTAAATGGCGTAGGTCCGGAATCTGATCACCAACATGGTGCTTGCAACCGACAACACGGTCCACTCGACGAACTTAGCAAAGCTCGAGGGCTTGGTCTGCAGGTATTTACTAACCAACTATCGACTTGAGATTTTCTTCCAATACTGAAGTCTCTTTGTCGCATTCTGTGCGTCTTTAGATCCTCAGAAGAAGGCTGGCGCCTCTGCGATCCAGACGACGAGAAGCTGGTGCTGCAGGTATGAAAGTATCAACAGTTTCGCTGGTCACACCTTGCGCTGGCGGGTATCTAACATGCGTACCTTTTGCTTGACCGTTCCAAGATGGCTCTGCATGCAGCAGACGTGTCGAACCCAGCGAAAGAGATCAACTTTTGCAAAATCTGGGCGGAGCGCATCATGCGCGAGTTCTACCAACAGGGCGACAAGGAGCGCGAGCTCCAGCTGCCCGTGAGCGTCGGGTACGACCGCGACAATCCGATCCCGATCGAGAAGATGCAGGCGGGCTTTATCATCGGCATCGTGCGACCGCTCTTCCACGCCATGAGCCAGCTGCCACGCGTCGAACTCTCGCACTGCATGACGTACTTGGACAGCAATTTGCACTACTGGCAGAGTGAGCTCGCTCGGAATCAGCCGCCGTCACCGCCAAAAACTGGAGCAACAGCGACCACAACAGATGAAAGCGTATCATAGCCATAGCATAGCACGATAGCTAGACACCAACCAGGTTCCTCTCAGGATTTTGTAACTGGTAAATTCACTCATTATTTCGCTTCTTACCATGTTATTCCTCCTCGTCTGCCAGGTTGTTGCGTCGTCGCCGCTTGCTTTTGTTGGGGATCGAGCCTCTTACTCCTGCTGCTACGCCCACTTCTTCGTCGTCCTCTGTCCGCTCATCGAGCGTGTCTTCGTCGCCCTCGTCCTCGGCGCTCTCGGTCTCCACGCTGTCCGTCAACTCCCTCACCTCAGGTTCTTCCTGCTGCTGCTGCTCCTCCACTTCTCGCTCCTCTTCCTCTTCGGCGGCACTCGCTTCTGACTCATTGACATGGTCATCACGATGGAGCCCCTTCTCATCGCCATCATCATCGATCCGCTCTTTGATTTTCTCGCGGTTGAAACGAAAGTCGCGGGACTGGCGCAGTCGGATCCACTGGTCAAAGATCCGGTCCTGCTGAGGTATCAAACAAACAACGTTGTTAGCAAGTCGAAAACGTCAGTCATCTCATTCTGACATACACTGGAACTCACCTTGGAAAGCTTCGAGAGCTTGATCAGCGCGACGTCGAACTGCTCTATTTGGAAGATCACGTCCGGGATCAGCTTGGACTGCGCTGTGGTCGTCGACGCGCTCGATAGCTTCGTCCTGGCTTTCGATACGCTCGCGAGCGCCGCTTTCTTGCCTTCTTCGTGGATGCACGCGATGAACTGGAGCAGCGTCGGCGTGAGCTCGCTCGCCACTCGATCAAACAGCCGCTGAAGGTACTTTGGCAACGTCGAGTCTTTTCTTCGTAGCTTACAGTTTACCATGACGACAAGGAGCTTGTACAGTCGACCAATGAGGCGAATCACGCGGATCGACACGGCGATTTTGTTGAGATCCATCATCACGAACGGCAGGAGGATCCCGCAGAGTTCAAAGAGCTTCCTGCAGATGCCCTTGTACTTTGCGTGGCTCTTTGACGTCGTGCCGACAAGGTCGAGCACTGAGGAGCCCGTCTCATTCTCGAGCACTTGCAACAAAGTCACGTCATCCTCCTTGAGTTTCATCGTCTGGCGGCGCTGCTGCGCGTCGAAATCCTTCACAATCGGCTCCAGTTCGCTCGTCGCTTCTTCGCATCGAGCCAAGACAGCGACGGCGCACGTCAAAATACTTTTTTCGTCAAACCGGTCGAGACTCAGTCGATCGGGGGCGTTCGCGAACTCGGCTACATCGCTGTTGTTGTCACCGCCATTGCAATAGTGAAGCAAGCCTTTCGTCAATTGGAGCGCAAAGCTCGGGAGCAAGCCGATTTCAGGGTGCGGACGAAGAAACATGTGCACCATTGTCTCCAGCAGCTTCTGAGACGCGAAGTTGCCCTTTAGAAACGAGTATTTCATCCAGGACTCGTACTTCGCGATCACCCGCGCTGGCAGTTTGCACCACACGGATTTCACGATACAGAGCACCACGGTCGCCTCTCTTGCTGTGCTTTTCAGCACCATAGTGCCAAAGAGCTTGTGGAGAACCGTCACGCAGTTCTCGAGCTTGCTCGTGTTGCCATCGCCCATGAGTTCGTCTTCGTCATGGAAGCCAACGCTCGAGAGCGCGAACGCGAGACAGTCGGCAGCTTCTTCCACTGATTCCATCATCCATACGCTCACAATCGCCGCAAACACCTTGAGCGCTTCGAAGCGAATGTCCTCGATCTGGCTCGCCTGGCTTTTGCTTCCAGGTACCAACGACGTGTTGGACTGAGCGGCGCCGCCGCCGCCCGTCTCGTGGCAAACGAAGAAAATACCAAACACGATCGAACCGAGACGGTCGATGATAACCCGACTTTCGCCCACGAGCACCGACTTTTGGTTGAACAGGTTGCTCGAAGAAGAGCCGACGCTCTGCTGCGCGAACTCCACCAGAAGCGCCGCCTTGTCGAGCATAAACTGCAGTAGATCCTCGTCGCCTCTAGAGATGGCGAACAGATTTCCTTGGAGCTTCTTCACGCTGAAATCCAGGAGCGAGAGAATGCTCGATGGTGACAGCAAGAGTCCGCTGGCAAACGACGTGTGTTCACCGAAAAACGACGCAAAATCGTCGTTCTTCAAACTCTGCTGGCCTGAGCCTTGCTCTGTTGTTGCTGCTGAAGCTCCCGTGTTAGTGGACTGCTGTTGTTTCTGCAGCTTCTGCTTGTTTGACGGTCGTCCTCGTTTGCGCTCAGCGCCATCGGTGCTCTTGCTCTTGTCGTCCGATTCCCTCAGCCGCGCTTTCAGCCACTTATGCATCTCCAGGTAGTGAATCAGAGAGCTCCACGTCATTTCATCCATTTTTATAGCCCCAGTGTTTGACACGATCGTCCAGTTCATGCAAACCTCCCAAACATCAAGCAAGATCCCTGCAAGCCGCTGGTTCGACTGACCCATCACAGTTTGTGGCGCAAACGACAAGTTCTTGTCAATCTCAAAGTCTGCTAGCTCGCACCTTTTCATGCGTTCCATCAGAATCAACACATTCCGCTCCACTGCTTCGAAAGACTTTTGCGCTCCTGCTGTTTGCGTTGCAGGAATATCGTCGTCCCCGAGCATATCGCCCATGTCGTTCTCACCCATGCTGTCCTTCTTGATCTCCAGGACGCAAATGAGCAGCACATGCAGCAGGTACCCGAGTGGCTCTTCGTAGAAGCCACGCTTGCGAGCGAGGCAGTTGTCGACCTTCAGCGGCGGGAGGATCGACTCGTTTTCGTCGTAGTACTTGGAATAGTGTTGAAATGCGAGGTCCAGAATCGATGGACGGAGCGTGGGGCACTCGTGAAACACCCTGTCAAGTTCAGCGTAGAGAACGAGCCGTACTCTGGTCTGAAGCTGGAACGCACGCTTGAAGATCCCGCAGAACTGACGATATAAATCTTCTGCCACGACCGCGTTCGCGTGCTCTTGAGTCGCGATCTCACTCTCGATCGATTTGTCGCCGCCCTGCACACCCTGAGACAACAAAATGCTTGTGTTTTGTGAGTACAGCTGCGTGAGCGTGGTGCTTCGGCTGAAAATGGTCGAAGAGAGGCACAGCAGGAAGGAGAACCCGATGATCGCGATCATTCTAGACTCTTCGTCTTTTCGGAACATTGCCTTCCGGAGCGTCAGGATCAGAAAACTCTTGATGTTCGGACGGATTTTGAGCAACGGACTCAATGCGGAGAAGAACAGACGCGCGTTCTGTGGCGTCATGTGCGCGACGTATTCCAGACATTCCTGTAGGCGCTCCGCCAGCTTGTGATTAATGTCCAGCGGGTGGCGCTTGATAATGCGCGCCAGCAACTTGATCGCAGTCTTGGAGCCGCCGTCTTGCACAACGATGGAGTTCACTAGTTGATCGACGATCTTCTCACGCGCAGACACGTGATGCTGGAAGCAGCCCAAGATAATGCGGATCGCAAAGTCTACCCACGGGAGCTCCATCCTATCGCCGTGGCTCTGTTGCTGCAGTTGCTGTTTACTCTGCGTGCTGGCAGTGAGACTGGACTCGTCCTGCTTGCATGCGCCGTGAGCGAGCAGTAGAAACCCAAAGCGCACCATCCGTTGCGTCACGGGGCTCCAACTTCCGTCTTGCGGGTTCGTGATCGTGTCGAGGAACGCGGATCTGGTCAATACACCGCTAGATCCGCTCGCAGCTCCATATTCGAGCGCCTCGGACTTGTACGACTGCACCACTCGCCGAATGAGAAAACTGTTGACTCGCGCTTCGTATTTCTCTTGCGTGGCGATCGTGAGCAGCAAACCAACGTCAAAAGACGTCAGGTCCTTCGCGCGCAGCTCGTACTCAGCCATAAGCACCTTTGCAATGCTCTCGTCGTGTTTGAGCACGAGGTCAACATGGTAGACCATGGTGGACAGCAGTACTTTGATCTCTCGCCCAGCATTTTGCGACCCCATGAAGCGCCCACTTGAAGAAGACGATGACGAGCCACCACCAGCACGCTGATCAGCGTACAGCATCGCGCTCCCACTGGCGATGGCATCGCACTTGCGCAGTAGCATGTTCATCAGCAGTCGCTTGCAGAACTCGTTCTTCGTGCGGCCGATGAGCAACATTACGTTGTAGAAGATCGTCGGGAGCGACTCGAAGCAGTCATTGCGCTCCACGCGGCTGTCGTTCGCAATCTCGTCGGGGATCTCTCGGTTCGCTTCTCGGACGATTTTGCCGCAGAGCTCACGCTCCTGCTCGTTGTTGAAGTTGAAGTCGCGAAACGTTTTCAGCACCTGCAGGAAGAAGCGCTTGGGCCACGCGAGCACGAAGAACTTGGCGAGCGCCTTGTCCTTGTACTCAGACCCGGAGCACTGGTCGGACATGACTGAGTCGCCAAACTCCAGCAGTGGGCACTGCGCCACGCGGAGCAGCAGCTGCGGCAACAGCTCGATCGAGTAGAAAATCACGAGCCCTTCCGATGGTCGAAGGCACTGCAGCTGCTGGCAAAGCAGCACCCCGCGCAAAAGCTCTTCGATGATCGCTGGCAGGTCGACGACGCTCAAGTGGTGCAGCTCCCGCATGAGCACGTTCAGGATCGTGGCTGCGAGCGCATTCGGTGCGTACTGCGCGTGCATGCTCTGGATGATCATAGCGAATATCTTTTTACGCCATTGCTCGCCTTCGTGCGCGTTCGACGGCGCATGCAGCGCCCAAAATACCGCCTGGAGCGCATCGAGGAACTCGTGGTCCTGGTACTGGCTCTGTCCGACCGCCATTTGCGCCGCGAGTCGATCCGCGAGCAGGTCCTTCATGCGCTCGACGCCGATGGAGGCGACGATCGCAAAGCCCTGACTGTTCGCATCATTCGAGCTGCTACTACCGGTAGAGCTCTTGCTCTTCGTGCTGCTGCTGCTGCTACCATAATCGACGCCATCACCCCCCCGCGCGCGGTACAAGCGCAGCAGCTGCGCCAGTTGCTGCCGATTGTCGCCATCGCCATCGCCATCGTCACTCATTATTTGCCTTTTCGATTTGTTGCACTCCCGCACTTTTCTGCATGGTAACATTTTGACTAAGTACGAACATACTTTTCGTATTGTGCTAATCCTCTTATGTTCGATATTTTTCATTTCTGCCTCGTATCGTGATGCTTCTCTCAAGTACGTCAAATCTGGCGAAAAAGTGTGCATCTTAGCTTTATGATTGGTTGAAATCTGTTATCGGAGTAATAGTATGATTTCATTGGCAGATATTTGCGATTGGAGTGTGTGGGCAAAACGCTGCCCCCCTTGCTCCTCGCCCCCTCGCCGTCCAGAAAGCGCAGTCCTCAAAGCAAGCACGCAGCAAGCAAGCAGAAGCCCAGCCAAGATGCTCCACCTCCTCAAGAAGGCGTCCGCGGCCGCCAAGCCAAAGACCAACACCATGCAGGCTCGTCTCATGAGCGGCGGCCACGGCCACGGCGGCCCGCCACCAACGGGCTTTGAGGCCAAAGTCCGCGCCGTCCTGCCACAGGACTACCAGGTGCGTTGTCATCAAGAATATTTTTTTATGGCACCAGGATAGAGAAAGCAGCGAAAGCTGTCAGATAGCACAGGCAGTCAAGCGGGTGAACGAATGGGAGCGACCGATCGATCGGTCATGTGTGGTATCGCACTTACCTGTGGAAGCTATAGCCATCATGCATGGCATATCGCTGTTCGTCGCTATGCCGCTTCGTCTTGAAAGTACGCATTGATGCTAAATAATTATATTGTGGTGTGTTTTGTTGTGTGGATAGATTGTGCTCGCCACTCTGGGTATCTACTCCAGCATCATCCTTCTCTTCAAGCTGAAGCCATCCAAGAAGGCTGTTGAGGCCCCTGGTACGTGAAGAGAAGCCTTCATGTGATAGCTATTGGTCGAAAGAATCGCTCTCTAACATTTCTTTCCTATCTTCCTATTTATTTAGCTGCCGCCGCGTCGACTGCCTCGGCGTCCTCGGCCATCCCTTCGCTCTTCGACGACGAGTTCGACGAGTGGTCGAAGCTCCCAGGCAACGTTGAGCGATGGGAGAAGAGCCTCGACACCATCGGCGCTTAATCGCTCTCCCTCCGATGATGTCGTCGCCCTCTATTGCTTAAACCACCCCGATGGTCGATCCGCAGACAGATTTAATCGAATCCCTCCGGACGACGCAACCACCACCGCTATGAATACGAGAAGAAGAGGAGCAAGCAAGCATGTTGAGAAATAAATTCTCAGTGTGGTTGGTTCTGGTTGGTTGTCTGGCGCGTTTGATCCTGTCTGTATGGCGCCAGTAGGTTTCCCTCTCTCTCGTGACATAGCAAGAAGGTCTGCGAATGGAGTCTGTGGATCGCATTAATGAAAAAAATCAAAAGTAAAAAGAAAAGCAAACGAGTTCATTTCCATTCTGTTTGTGATCTTCTTGTGTGGCAAATGACCGCCGTTGTGTTTATATTTCGTTCGTTCATCATACAATACATAGAGCAATAAAATGGGTGTGAGTGGGCTTGGGAGAATGGTGGTGATGGGGGCATAAAGCAAATAGATCCATCACGAAAGGACACGTAGGAATGGAGAAATAGTGAAGCGCCTCAAGACCTCAACACCTTTTAGTCGCCGATGCAGCCAAACTCGCTTGAGCCGTCGCCGCGCAGCCGCTCGCAAAGCATCGGCTCGTAGTGGTCGCCGCCGCGGTCGCTGCCAGTGAGCCGCATCATCACGAACCACGGCGCGTGGCCCTTCGAGTGGCACTTGGCGCTCTGATTCAGCTCGCCCTCGGCGCGCGGGCGGTGCGGCAAGAAGAACATTTTCCCGCACCCCACGAGCACCACGAAGATGTCGCGCTGGTAAGCAGTCGCGAGCGCTTCCAGCACAATGTCGTCGCCCCACGCGACGCGCGTGTTGTCCGGGTCATTGTCCACCGACACGAGCCCCGAGCGGCTGTAGTTGAGACCGATCAGGAAATGCGTGTTTGTGCCGTTGCCCACCTCCATGTAGTCGCAGTACGACTGCGCGTCCACGATCGGCTGCGCATACTGCGAGTAAACCACTTCCGCGGCTTTTCCCCACGAGTAGCCGCGGTCGTGCAGCTCCACGCACTTAGCGTACAGCAAGTCCTTGTCGCTCTTGCGCGCGACGTAGCGGCGCGTCTGGATCGGACTTACTCCCCATCCACCCTTGAGCGATGGGAAGTACAGGTTCTGGATCGCTGTCTCGATTTTCTTCTTCTCTTCCGACGAGCTCGAGTTGTAGTGCAGCATAAAGTACTTGGTCGCCACTTTGCGGATCTCGTGCGGAGGCAGCGGCTCGCACTCCTCCGTGTACAGCAGCAGCTGCTCCATCGACAGGAACAAACAGTCGCCAAACGGCGCGACAGGCGCAAGGTACTTGACGCTGTACGCGATGTCGTGCGGCATGTACGACACGCCGTCTTCCTCCAGCACGCGCAGCAAGTCGCGGCTGCTGTAGTCGACGCCAGAGACGCGCTGCCAGCCCATGCACACAGTCACGGGACGATCCATCACGATTTGCTTGTCCGTCATGACGAAGCGATCCGAGCGCGCCATTCGGGGTGTCAGCAGCGCTTGATCTGGCACCGCCTGTACATTGGTCACAGCAACAGCATAACAAAAGGGAGAGTGTAAGCACATCATGCTTATATATAACAGACCAACTCGCACATAGACAACACAAACTGCATCGCACGTACCATTTGCTGGTACTGCGAGTACGCGAGCAGGCGCGAGTCGAGAATCTGCTGCACGTCGGAGATCGCTTCGCTGAAGCCTTCAAACTTGGTGATCTGCGTTGACGCGTCGAGCGCAGGCAGGTACGGGAGCACCATGGGCATGTCGTCGAGCTCAATCGAGATGTCCGAGTCGTCGCTGTCCTCATTCATAGCGGCGACTTTGTGAGCTCCTTCATCATCTTCGTCATTGTCATTGTCTCCGCCTTCATCTTGTGCGTCTACTTCTTTCTCAAACGCGTCGTTATCAGATTCGAGGAAGCTGCCGCTGTGCTCGGTGGACGACGTGGACGTGGGCGACGTCACCAGAAAGCCCGTGGACGACGTCAGCGACTCGCGCCGCGCGCTCTTGGGGGAGACGCTCTCATGGCGCACGAATACGTACTCGCCCTCTTCCTTGGCCGCCGGCTCCTGCATTTCCTTCCGCTCTTGCTTCGGCTTGCGCTTTGCTTGCTTACTTGCTTTCGCTTGCGTAGGCGGTCTTGGATTAGTATGGCAAACTGTATGGGAAACCTTTCAGAGTATAAAAGCTTCTCCTTCTCTGTCTTTCTCTTCGCGCTTTCTTTCTCAGAGGCTTGCGGCGCTCTTGTGTTGCGCCAAGGGACAAAACGCTCTGCAAATAGAAATGAGGCATGTGATTCGCTAAAATATATACAGAGCCCTGATTGGTTTAAAAAGTGAGTTTCAGTTGGTGGGTTTTACAGCCAATGGTGAATTTCAATCTTTACATTCACTTTGTGGAAAGGATTGATAAAACAACGCCCACTTTTTATTATTCCGACACCCCTCAAATAGTAGCCCCTATAATGACGCAAAAACGAGACAAATGTATTACAGTCCTCCTTCAGAATATCGTCACCTGCAGTGAGGTTATACCCTTTTTAAATCGATATTTTCTTAAAATCGAAATTAGATAGGCACTTACAGTACTCAACCATTACTCCCAGACTT
>JALBYZ010000186.1:0-46738 GCA_038050575.1 Globisporangium mamillatum | reverse complement strand
TGTCGACGAGAAGCCCGAGATCGCCTCCGATTTGGAGTTCAACCGCTGGCACCACCTTGCGTTCACCTACGACAACCGGACGCAGAGAGTGTACTTGGATGGATAACTGAAGAGCACGCTGACCGCCAACTTGCATCACGAGCGCTCGGTTTTGCGTTACGCCCACGTTGGCACTGGTTGCATCACCGCCGACAAGAGGAACTTCCCAAGACCACGCAACTGCGGATGGTACCCGTTTAACGGTCTCATCGACGACTTCGCGTGTGGAATGCCGATCTCTCAAGCGACCATGCATTGCTACCTGAGCTGCTGTACTACTCGCTGAAGCGGGACCTGGGCGTGTTTCCTTCGAAGAACACGGCTCGAGTCGGTTGCTCGCGACAGAGCGAGAAAATCGTCGTTCCGCGTCATGCAAGTGACATCACTCAATGTAGTAGAAAGCGTCGACCAGCGCAGCAGCTCAGTGTAGAAGTCCAGCACAAGCATTCGAAATTGAAGTGGTCAGTTAGCAACGCGCTTGCAGTAAGTCGTTTCACGAATAAGTACATGTTACGAGGTTCTTAAGGTCTGCCGTTCTATCTTCTCGAGAGCGAGATTGATTCGTCATGCTTCAGTAGACGGCGTTGGTTACTTCAGTAAATGAGTCAACTCCTGGTAGTCAAGAGCTGGATCCACCTACCTTCAAAGATTGGACAAACATGCAAGTAGCGTCCGTTACTCCGGTTCTCTATGTATGTGTATGTTTTCTTCTCAGTAGTTGGAAGAACGAACGAATGCCTTCCTCTTCTTCACATCCCGCTCGACCAAGCCAACGACCGTCAGAGAGGATACCTGCGCTACCATAGGTCCAAGCGCCGACACAGGCATAGCTCCATCAACAATGGGGCGAGTGTCGCTCGTGTGCTGGAAAACAGTTCTCGCCGCAGCTACTTCGCACATCCAACCCCAGTGAGTGTACTCAGCCGAGCACCTCTTTGCGCTGGACGAATACTACAATTCGGCACCCCGATGGCGCGTGTTGCTGGTGCTCGCACTCTACGCTACGCCAGCTCTCTTCGTCTTGCTCGGTGCGGACGCGATCCTACTCCAAGACCCACATGAGGGTTGGCAAGCGAGCACGAGCCTCTGGACGCGCCATTGTATCGGCTACACGATGACGGCGTGGGCTACTAGTAAAATCAGAGGCACATATCCAAATGTAGGATGTAAGCTTCATCAAAACATATATTTTTCCCACACTCCTCAAGATTCCTGATTGCACACTTCACTGCTTGGAGGATGCATGATGAACTGATTACGCAATACTCTGATTGATCGTCCTGATTCTATGCAAAAGAGCCATGAAAGGATCTTTCTGATTATTCGGCTGTGATGGGTGATGGGCGATGAGCGACGACGATGTTCTCCTTTCTGTTCTGTCTTCCGATATCCGATATATCGTACAAAATAATTATATAGCTGTATTTTAAGCTCAAGATATGTGTCCACTCATGCTCTTATCCGATATCGCAGAAGGCAATCCACCATCAAAACAAGGCGCAAACAAGCAGACGAAGAAGCGCAAAAGAAAGAATCGAAGCACGAGAAAATCATCATCAGCAGCAGCACACACGTGCGTCATTCGCCATTCAGCCATTCATTCCCTTCTCGGTGGCCACGACGAGCTCGAGCTCACAATAACACGCAGTAGACACATGCGGTCCAAGCTGCAGGAGCTGCCCGTGGACGCGCTGCCGGCGATCGCGCGCTGCCTCACGGGCGCCGACCTATTTGACCTCGCGCGCGTCAATCGCTGGAGCTGGCGCCACTTCTCGCAGGATGTCTACTGGCGTGACCGGCTCACGCCCGAGGACGCGGTCGCCACCAACACCGACACCAACGAGCGCGGACGAGAGCGAGAGCGCACGGTCCCCGCGCTGCAGCTGTACATGCGCGCGTTCTCGTACAAGTTCCGCGGTCTCCCGACGCGCGTGAAGGGCCGCCAGCGCCGCCGCTCGAGTGCACAGGTGACCGTGTTCGACGACAAGATCGCGCGCAAGCCCCCGCCGTTCACGTTCGACGTATGGTTCTGCTTGCTCGACAGTGATGGCGGGGGTAGTAACAACAAGCACGAGGTGTTCATCGGCGGCATCCTGCTCGGCGCGCAGTGCATCTGGCAGGGTGATCACACATGGTCCGGCGACCACCAGCAGTTTGCGTTCGTGAGTTCGGACCTGAAGCTCTACTGCTCGGTGGTGAACCAGAAGCCCGAGATCGCCTCGAACTTGGAACTCAACCGCTGGTACCACCTCGCGCTCACGTACGGCAAGATGACGCAGCGCGTGTATCTGGACGGCCAGCTCGTGAGCAACATGATGGGCGACCTGCAGCGCCGCTGGTGGTTCATGAACCACTACCAGATCGGCACCGGGTGGATCACCGCAGGCGACCAGAATACGCCGCGACCAAACTACTCTGGCTGGTACCCATTCAACGGACTGATCGACAACTTTCGCTGGTGGAAGCGCGGGCTGTCGGAGAAGGAGATCCTCGACCTCGCGACGGGCAGCGCTGCCAAGACGTTGCAGCGCGAGGCGCTCTACTCGCTCAAGCGAGACCTGATCTACTGCGCGCCAAAGCACACGAGCCAGGTGGGCTGCTCGCGACCGAAAGAGAAAGTCGCGGACCTGTTGAGCCGCAGCGAGCACTCGCCCCGGAGCGGCGGAAAACGCCGCCTGTCATTGACATCCCGTCATCCTGGTCGCTTCCGCCACTCAGTCAAGCGCGTGATGAACTCGATACGATGCCGAACGTTGTGATACATTGCGTGGGATTTTGAAAGTTGATTGCTGAGAACATTTGCTGGACTATGCTGCATTCCTCTGGTCTAGCTCGACGTATACTGTACTTACATGCGCAAGAAAAAATACAAGATAACCATGATGGGCTTGTTACAAATACATGGGCGTATATCGTGGTCGCAAGAATCACAGCGAGGCTCCTGAGTGGAGTTGCAAATTACTAACCTAAGTCGAGTCGATGCATCTCCAGCACCGCATCCAATCAGGTCTGCTGGCCTCGTATATCTGTAGTGTAGCCACTTCAGGAATGAATTCCATCCAGTATATCTTCACAGATGGTGAACGCAACTCGAAATGATCTGGTCAAATCTCAACGAAGCCAACCCGAATAAACGACCATCACTCTTTTCAAGCTTGTTTGTTTGAAGCGTCAGGACAGCCAACCATTTTGCATCCAGATTCGTTTCTTCTACTTTAGTCTTTATATGGAAGATCTCGAATGCTTTTGAAGGCCCCGCACTATGTACTGTGTGTCATTTCGTTATTTACTCGCCTTCAGACACAACCAATCCCAGTGATCGCCAACAACCAATAGGAATCCACAAAATGGACTTTGCTAGCATCCCCAACGACATCTGGGAGAGCATCACAAAGTGCCTGACAGACGCAGATCTGCTGGAGCTCGTGCCCGTGAATCGATGGACGCGAGGGTACTTTACTCAAGACCAGTTTTGAAGCTGGCGATTGTCATTCGAGGAGAAACAAGCGATCCAACGGAACGATGGTGCCAGTATATCAGATGGAGAAGGAGGAGTTGGAGCAAGACTATCGGCACTCTAGAAGTACTTGCGTGCGTTCTCGCTGCGGTTCCAGGGTCCCAGCAAGCACGCTCTCCCACTTATGGCTCGTGCACCGAAGTGGCGTCCTTCCTCAACGACTTTGCTGGACACAAGATGCCCTCGTTTGACGGCTGATTTTGTCTACTGGGTGTCCATGACAACAGTGAAAGCGAAATATATTCAGGTGGGATTCTCTTTGGCATGCAGTCGTCTTCGTACGAGTCTCCGTACTGGACAGATTTCCACCAACAGCTTGCCGTGGTGAGCTCGGATAGGAAGCTCTACTACTCGGTTGTGGACGAGAAGCCCAAGATCGTCGCCGACTTGGAGCTCCATCGCTGGTACTATCTCGCGCTCACCTACAGCAAGTGGACTAAAAAGCTGTATCTGGATGGCCAGCTACTGAGTGTGCTGGAGGCCGACTTGCACTGCGAATGGTGGGCGTTCCGCTATGCTCAAATCGGAACCGGCTGCGTTGTCGACAGCGCATTGAATTTCTCAGAACCAGGAATGACCGTGTAATGCCTATTCAATGGTCTGATCGATGAGTTTTGCGTATGGAAGAGTGAGCTCTCAGGTGGCGAAGTTCAGGCGCTGGCACGTGGGGGCGCTCCGTTGCCACAGCAGGGGTCGCTCTACTATTCACTGCAGCAAGATATGATCGCCTCATCTCCGAAAACACGACGCGAGTGGGCTGCTCACGGCCAAGAGAGAAAGTTGTCACTCCTTCAAGTTGCTGCAAATGCATCTTTCAAACGCGACAACCAGTGCTGCTGAGTGAAAGAAGTAGTCAGCATTGATGGGGTGAGTAAATCCTAGGACCGTATCCCTCTGTTATTTCGTAGGTACGGAGCGCTCAGACGTTCAAAACTAGAGAAGCAGTGAGTCTGTAATCACAAAACCTGATCCATTTGAAGCTAGTGCTCCTGACGAGAAGCTGCTGTACAGACTGTAGTCTACACCTACTATTGAGTGAACTCGCACGTACACACAATCACAGAAGAAACTCCCCAGTGATTAATCCGTCAGCAGCATTCTTTCGTCGCCAGTACGCCGCGTCCACAGCATACTCAGCTCTCAGGGGAGCGCCGGTGGCGCTGGCTTGCTGCAGGTCATCGTTCAGCAGCTCTTCGTCGAGAATGAGCCGCTCGGGACGGCGTAGTATGTAGCGATATAGGTAGTCGTAGACGTGGCGGTGACTGCACGCCGACACTGTCGAGGGCGTGAATCCATAGGAAGTCTTGCTCAGCACATCCGCATTCTGCTTCGACACCAAATACTCAACCACATCCAAGTTGCCCCATGCCGCTGCGAAGAAGAGCGCCGTCTCGTTCTGGTTGCTCACGCCTTCGACGTCTGCTCCTTTCTCGCACAGATATTGTACCAAGTGCAGATTCCCACAGCCAGCAGCGACGAGCAGCGGCGTCAGCGTGAGGTCCTCGTCGTCAATCGTGAGCGTGTACGGCGCATTGACGTCAGCGCCATTGTTCACCAGCAGGACCGCAACGTCGGCGCTGTTGAACACAATCGCTTGACAGAGCAGATTCGAGCGCTGTTCTTGGTCGTCTCTTGCATGGGCGTTGTGCGCTATAAGCACACGAGCAACATCCGTGTGTCCATGAATTACAGCCTCGTTCAGCGCCGTCAAATCGAATGTCACCGCATTCAGATCCGCTCCACCCATTTCCGCCAAATACTCGACAATGTCTGTGTTCCCTTTCCTCGCGGCCGCACACAGCGCACTTACACCGTCGTAGCGTCGCCAGAGAACGTTCGCGCCATTCTCACACAGAAACTGGACAATGTCGAACCGGCCAGCCTCTGCAGCACAGAAGAGTGCCGACTGCCCGCCGCCGTTGTTCTGGAAGTTGATCGTCGCACCGTTTGCTACCAGCAACCGCACAACATCAAGATGCTCTTCGCGAGCGGCGAGCGTCAGCGGCGTCTCGTCGTAACGGTTTTCAATGTCGAGGTCGACATCCGAAGCCAACGCGTCCAGTAAGAAGCTCACAATGTCAATATGGCCAAACGTCGCAGCGAGATGCAACGGGGTACACCGTTCTCGGCGACTCGGCGCCTTGAAGCTCGCGGTATTGCCGCCCACTTGCTGGACCATCTTGAGCAGGTCGAGCCGTCCGGAGATTGCCATCATGTGGATCGCGGCGTACTCGGATACACCGGCTGGTCGACTGACATCCGCGCCGAGTTCCAGAAGTGCCTGGGTCGCATCCACCATGTAGGAATCCTGCATCGCGCAGACCAACGGCGTGTCCCCGTACGTATTGACAGCATTCACGCCTGCCCCTCCACTTGATACAAAGAGGTTGATGATCTCCACGTTCTGCAGCTTGGCCGCGATCCCAAGACACTCATTCACTTCTGCGCGTCTGAACACACCCAACCCGAGAAAATACCGGAGCATACCGACATTCTCCGTTTGGGTCGCGCTCTCGAAGATACACAATCTCAGATAGTAGTCGTTCGCGAGATCCGCGAGTCGGTTGTCAACGAAACACTTGAGGATCCGCAATCTCCCGTGTTTCACGGCCACAAGCCACGCGCTTTGCATCGGGCTCTCCTTCGACGTCGCGCTCATGCCTTGCGCGATCAGGTACTCGACGATCCGTAGATCCCCACACAGTACCGCTTCTATCAGAGGCAGATGCGCACCCTGGACATTCGCGACGGCAGCCCCGCCATTCTCGACCAGCCATTTTACCACCTCTAACTGTCCGTATCGGCACGCAGTAGCCAGAGGCGACGGATCCCCAAGCGGATCATAGACGCCATACAATAGTACTTCATTTGCGACCATGTACTTGACGACCTCCAGTTGACCGCGTTGACACGCGAGATGAATGGGGAGTTTGCCATCTTGTCCTCGAAGTGCTTCTGTGATTTGAACATCGTGGCTGACGAGCAAACGGAGCGTGTCCAGATCTCCATGAGCGACACACGCCTCAAGGAGTGAGACAGTCGGGCTTGAGTCTACACCGGCAGCGTAGCGATCCAGGTGGTGCTTGTACACCGCGTCCGCGACGACGGGGTCCGTGGTCTGGTACATCGCCAGTTCTTTTGACACTCTACACTGGATCTTCTCGCTTGTGATCGCTGCTGACGCAGCGTGTGCAGCAGCAGCCAGTGCGTAGGCCTCGGCAGTGAGCAGTGAGGACACTGCTGTGTCTTCCTCGCGCACGCGATGTCGCTTCCCTGCGCGAGCGTGGCCGTCGACATCGCCGCCGTCTTCACGCGCGTCTTCTTCTTTTCTGCTTCGTGTCATTTCAGTCATGATCAAGCATCATCGACTCGCAATTTTCAATTTGCATTTGTCGTACAAAGCGTTTTGTTTGTGTCCATCTTTAATGATGTGGTTTACACATAATGGTTTTATTTCAAGCGTAATCAACGTGGTTACGCTGTTCAGCTGGTTACACTTGAGATTATCTTGGACTGTGCATCACCAAAAGATAAAATGCCCTCGGATCAGAAATGCGCAGAAACCTAGCGAAGCCATCACAAGACAAGCGCCACTGAGGTATCTGGGGTCACTAATTAGTAGCTCATTCCATCGCAACTGCGAGAGCTCAAATGACGCGAAGTCAGAAGGGAATAGCATCCTCCAAGCACTAATCCGCCTATCCTTCGAGGCCGCCACGACAACATGTTGCTTGCAGTTCTCCTCGGATGCATCACAGATAAACGGTTCGGACAGGACATCAAAGAAGATATCGTCAAGTGCGCTCCATCTTGTCAACTATACCTGGTAGAAACCTGGAGCATACTTTGATTTCTTTTGAGGATGAGATGGATGTGGACGACATGACTATGATAGGACATGGTCGGGAAATGCTTGATTACAAACTGGTTGTGAACGTAATCCAAAGGCAAGTCAACCGAACGAATACAGGAGCACTTGGCGCAGGACCACTCCATGTCGATGGCTATAATCTGCACGCACACGCACACGCACACCTCCGTTGTGGAATCAATCCCCCACAAGACACCAGCACCCTCGTCCATAAGTGAGTGCATGCAGACTCAACTTTCGAGCACTCACCACTTAACTGAGCGCTCTGTGGTGACATGGCAAACGATAGCTGGAGCCATCTTTGAGCATATCCATCATTTTTGATAACTATTCACGTATTTTGGAGATGTCACATCAGATGTACAGAGAATGACGGTCTGGACTCACATGAGTGTTGGTGCACCTACTAACTTTCGGCAGTCGGTCGAAGTCCTCAAGGCTTGGGGTCTCAAAGCCAACGTCATGAGCAACTAACTACAGCACCTGACTCAGCCCACAAGCCATTTTGATTCCTACCACGCACGCAGAATTAAATCAAACTCAAGTCGACCCACCACACACACTCAACAAGACTAGCAATGTCCCAAATCCAAGCTGGCAGCAACAACACTTCGGCTGAAGCACCTCGTGCGCCGCTGCCTCCGTTCTCGCGAGACACGGCGCTGGTGAAGGTGCGCGCTGCCGAGGATGCGTGGAACTCACGTGACGCCCAGAAAGTTGCGCTAGCGTACTCCCGCGACAGCGCGTGGCGCAATCGCTCCGAGTTCCTCAACGGCCGCGAGCAGATCGAGGAGTTCTTGACGCGCAAGTGGGCGAACGAGCGCGAGTACCGCCTCATCAAGGAGCTCTTCGCGTTCGAAAGCAACCGCATCGCCGTGCGCTTTGCGTACGAGTACCTGAACGTGAGTGAGAACCAGTGGTACCGAGCGTACGGGAACGAGAACTGGGAGTTCGACGCGAACGGGTACATGGCGAAGCGCTTCGCGTCGATCAATGACGTCGCGATCCAGGAGCATGAACGCAAGTTCCACTGGCCGCAGGGACGCCGCCCCGACGACCACGCGAGCTTGAGCGACCTCGGATTGTAATAGAATACAAAGCTGACGTTTGGACTCCAGTACACCATATCTCAAAGCAGTACGAAAATTATCCTGACGCTAGGAGTAATCACAATGAAAATCTCAGCTGGATCGAATTGGTGTCAAGTTTTTGCACGATAAAAAATACAATTTGCTTTCACTATGCTGAAGAAGAAGTGAGTCATTTGCAATCCTATATTGACTTAAATCGCTATGCATAATCTATATATGCATGTGCGCGCTATGCTTGTGTGGATGTCCTACTGTAGTATTTTCACCTGACTTTAACCAATCATGTTATCCACCTAAAACACATTTCAGCCAATGATCTTGCTGCCAAATTTGGCTGGAAAGAATGCAATTGGAAAATGATTTGGAGTGTGATCCAAATCATTTTCCAATGCGATCCCCCTCAACAAACCAGTCTGCTCCCATTCCCTCCCTCATGGCCCACGAGAGAGAGAGAGAGAGAGAGAGAGGGAAACATGTGGGTGGATGTTCTTCAGAGCCGACAACAAAGAAGCTCACTTCACCACTTTCTTTCCCCTTAGCTCAAGCCCTTCCTCAGGACTTCGATAGTGGTGCCGATCATGACGGAATCCCAAGATAGCGACCGCGATGATGCGAGCGAGACGGCTTCCCAGCGTTCAGATGCGAGCGCTCTTCACGCGGACGACGAGCTGTACGCACTACACCGCGCGGCGGAGGCTGGAAATGTGGACGTAGTGAAGCTGCTGCTTGAAAACGGTCATCCAGTGGATGAGCGGGACGACCGGGGCCGCACGCCACTGCTGACTACAACACAAAGCGGCAACTTGGACATGGTGGTAGAGCTGATACAAAGAGGAGCCGACGTAAACGCCAAGGATGAGGGTGAGCGAACCGTGCTGTCGTACGCAGCATCGGGTAATTGTATCAGCCTCGTCGCCGAGCTAATACGAGGCGGTGTCGCAGTGGATACCCAGGACGCGTACGGCATGACGGCGCTGATGCTGGCAGCAAGCAGCAGGTTCACCGATGTGGCGCTGGAGCTACTTCGGAATGGCGCTGCCGTGGACCTCCTCGAGAGTGAAGAAGGGCGAACAGCGCTGTCGTTTGCAGCGACGGGGGACACTTTCCCATCGCCGTTGCGCTGATTGACAAAGGCGCGAAAGTCGATGCCGTCGCGAGCAATGGGAGGACGCCACTGCTCGACGCTGCACTCTACGATAATCTCGAGATCGTCGTCGAGCTGCTCCAACGCAATGTGTCCGTGGACATCAAGGGCATGAATGGAAGAAGTGCGCTGTCGCTTGCTGCAGCGTGCGGCAATGTTCAAGTCGCTACAGCACTAATCGAGAATGGTGCTGTGGTGAATGACAAGGACCTTCAAGGAAGAACGCCGCTGTCGTATGCAGCCAAAACGGCTACGCGGAACTCGTCACAGAGTTCCTTCACAACTACGGAGCTGAAGTAGATGCCAAAGACGAACAAGGGATGATGGCGCTCATGCGTGCAGCCGCGAAGGGGCACGAACAAATCACCGAGGAGCTGCTTCAAAATGGCGCTGCAGTGAATTCCAGGAGTGAAAAGGGACGAGCGGCTCTATCGTATGCAGCGAAGAAGGGCCGTGTGGAGGTTATCACGAGCCTCATCAAACGTGGTGCGCTTATTAGAGAGTATGATAGCGATGGGTGATCGGCTTTGGCGTATGCAGCAGCAAATGGACATGCGCACGTAGTGGCGGAACTATTTCATCATGGAGCATTTGACGCGAGCAGCTCTTCAGCCGACCAAGTTTCACTCTTCATAGCCGCGGCGCTCGGCGACCAGGACCAAGCAACACAGCTCCTTACGAAGGGTGGATCTGTTGATACTATGATCAAGGACGGGCGAACGCCGTTGTTCTACGCCGCAGAATGCGGTCGGCTGGAAATGGTGGCGATCCTGATCGAGAACGGAGCGACTGTCCGAGCTACAGCACGTGCATCAAAGGCTCGTCAGGAATGCGAGACCCCGCTGATTCTTACTGGCCGTGCTGGTCACATGAAGGTCTTCCAAGCACTGGTCAAACGCGGAGCATCCGTCAATGTCCAAAGTGGTGTCGACGGAGAGACTCCGCTGATCTCCGCGGCGCGATGGGATTTTCTCGCGGGTGTCCAGCTGCCAATGACGCATGGCGGCCGTCTTCGCGAGGCAGACGTGACAAAAGGTAAAACTCCGCTGATCCCCGGGTCACTAGAGGCAATGCAGCAACAGTTCTGTGGCGCCACACTCGAGTTTGAAGGAATGTGTTCGCGCGTCTTGGAGCAAATGGGTGGTATATGCTCACAGCTGCAACGATCTGACCCAGAGGAGAATCAAGCGGGTAACCTCGTGCCGTTTGCCAACATCATCTTCCGCTTTTGCCGGTTGTTGTTCGAGATCGAAAAGCGAAAGAGTCCTCTCTCGCGATTCATCGGCAGCCGCGCGCTTGGCGAGCAATGGCGAAGGCTGGAAAGGTTTGATGCCGACGCTGCGCAATGGCACCAGCTCAATCACCCTCACATCGTCAAGTTCTTTGGCGCATGTACCATCGGAGAACCAAAGGTGATCGTGTACGAGACGGTGCCAGGAGGTAGACCCCTTCACGAGTTCTTGAACGATGAAGAGAATCGCAGGTCGATGTGGAAGTGTCTGTATGAGGCCGCACTTGGGCTTCAATACCTTCACAAGTGCAACGTGGTGCACAAGGGTATTCGTGGCGAGAACATCATCGTTGGCTCGGACTCGACCACAAAGTCGGGTGGCGTAGGTGAGTCCCCTTACAAGCACTACTTTGCCAAGCGTAGCGGGTTACACTGGATGTCGCCGGAGGGTGTGCGGAGCTTGTCGTCTGTCTCCACCGCGGTGGATATCGACGCGTTTGGGATGTGCATCTGGGAAGCTATGACACAAGAGCTGCCGTGGAAGCATGCCGATAAACCGGTCATTAGCAAGAAAGTGAGTGAGGGCAAGCTTCCTGAACGTCCAGTGAGTATGGACGACGCCGTGTGGAATCTGATCGCCAAGATGTGCGCGTTTGACCCAAGCGAGCGCATGAGCATCGAGTTTGTTGTGAACCGCCTGAAACAATTTCTCCTTGAGAGCAGATCCAGAACAGTGCTGTACAAGGACAGGCTATGACATCCAGCGGTGCGAATGTTCAGGTCCAGCCTCGCTCTCTGGATGAACATGCGTTTGCAGAGCTCGAAGGCGCTACCATTCCCAGCACTCTCCAGACTATTTCGACGAAGGCAGAGAGACTTCAAGACAGTCAGTGGATAGCCAAGACCGCGTACCCAGCGCTCGAGTACATCTTCGGTCTCCTGCGAGAGCAGCAAAAGCTCCCGACGGATATCGAAGTTGTCAAGTTCTGCGGGACGCTCTCCAGATTTCAGCGATATTTGCGCACGGCAGTATCCGAGAAGTCTGTGCTGACACTGGTACGGAGTCGTCAAGTAGCGGAGTCGCATAGTTTGATCTACTCGGAGCTGGATCGTTTGCTGGATTTGCTGGATGTCCCGCAGGCGGACTCGATTTGTGTGTGGAGACGTACTGCGGCAGTCAAGCTTGCCCAGGGACCTGGTGTTTCGGATGAGACTGCTAGCGCTGACGACAACCCTCCGAAGAGAAACGACAGCTCAAACGCAGTCTCTCTCAACCACATTGACCCACTGTCTCTGAGCCATGTCCCTTGGACCCAAGCAGGTCTTGCAGTGGCATTACCAGCGCTCCCGTCGTGGTACCTGTCGCTTCAAGATCTGGTGTTCAGTGAGTCGGACGCAATCGGCCAGGGTGCGTTTGGAACGGTGTACCGAGGCTCCTGGCTGGACGCGCCCGTCGTGGTCAAGTTTATGGGGTACGACGAGGACTTTGGCACGATCTCTACGGAGCTGCTACTTCACGAAGTGCGCGTGTGGCACCGGCTAAGCCACCCGCACGTGCTGAAGTTATACGGAGCGTGTCATGTCGACAAACGCTATTTCGTGTGTGAATTAGCCGCGAACGGCGATTTGACAAAGTACTTGGCCAAGCCAAGCAACGAGCGCTTGACGTGGCAGATGATGTACGAGGCCGCACTCGGGCTTCAATACCTCCACGGTCTGGGTACCGCCCACAACGACCTCAAGTGCGACAACATCATGGTGGGCGTGGACGGCAGGGCGAAGTTGATCGACTTTGGACTGAGCTGCCTGCTGGACGAAGTGGAGATCCAGATCGAGGTGAAGAAGATGAGGGCTGTGCATTGGAAGTCGCCCGAGTATTTGGCCGGTGGTCGGCCGTCGTGCGCCTCGGATGTCTACTCGTTTGCGATGTGCATCATCGAAGTTGTCAGTGGGGAAGTTCCATGGGGCGAGAGTATTCTACCTCCTATGATTCGCTACAAAGTGAAGAAAGGTAGCATCCCGCCGCTGCCAGAATCGATGAACGAGAAGCAACGCAACCTGATCCAGCTGATGACCAAGCAGGACCCAGGAGAGCGCGTGCGGATGGCGTTCGTGGTGGACAAACTGAGCGAAATCGCGCAGGATGCGATGACGCCGTAAATCTACCGTAGTGCGAAGGCGAGTGAGTGTGCATTGACAGGTGTGATCTGCCTTTGCTTGCTTGCGTTAGTGGAAGTTGGCCAAGGCAAAATCTCATGGTCCATCCATATCAACGCTCTCGTTCATATACTTACGTACGATTTCTTGTGTACGTACTTAACTAAAGCGTTTTCTTGAACCACTCATCACATATTTCTTACCGCAGGAGCTGATAATGAAAAGAAAAGTTGAGAATGAAGCTATCTTATTGGTCGAAAACCAGCAAAGTGGATGCGCTCGAATTGAGTTCAACCTAGGTACAGTACCTCCACCTGCTCCGAATCAGTGTGTCTGGCAATACTGTCCATACACTGTCAATAGACATCAATGCACCACCAACCAGGAGAATACAGAATCCGAATGATAGAATCTAACCACTTTCATTAAGTAGACTTGGCCTTTATCCATTTCTCCAGTGTGTGCATGCACTTTTTCTGTTGCAGCGCGGTGCCACTCCCACTGTTTGTTCTCTTCAAGTGAGCCCCAGAGTAATCCGCGCGCGTCCACAATCAAACACAACAAAGCAACGTGACCAGCAAGAGCAAGGGAAGCCCTCAACACCAGACCAGATTTCGAAAGAGACCAAGAGCACACTCACTCACACACACACACACACATACACATGACATCCGCAACAACACCAGCACGCGTATCACTGGACGACCTCCCGCTGGATGCGCTGGCGATCGTCTCCAGTTTCCTGCTGGACGCGGAGCTCTTCCGCCTCTCGCACGTCATATCCTTCACGCTCCGCGCGCTCTCGAGTGACGCACTCTGGCGCCACAGAGCGGAGGCGACTCCAGAGCCAAATTCAAGCGCACAAAGATCAGAAGACAATGAAGCAGCAGCAGTGCGAGGGCTTCGCTGGTTCGCCCCCATGTGCGACCCGAAGCGCAGAGTGAGTCTCAAGGAAGACGTGATCCGCCACCGCTCGCTGCAGTTTCTCGGCAACCGTCTGGATGACGACGCCGACCAAGAGGATGTCATCAGTCGAGTACCGAGCGAGCACCACGCGTTCGCATTCAGCAATGCAGCGTTTCAACGACCCCAGAGTATCGAGAAGGTTGAACAACAACAGCGACGCAGTCAGTGCCACAGCCATCACCCCCATCATCACCAACGTCAGCGCCGCAACTCGCAGAGTAGCTGCTGGAGCAGCACGTTCTCCTTCGAGCTCTGGTTCGTAGTCGGCGTCTCCACAACTACTGACAAATGTGGAAATCAGTCAAGACAACCCGGTGGCGTGCTCTTTGGCGCGCAGAGCAAGCCATTCAACACGCCCGCGACATCGTTCTTCTACCAGCAGTTCGTGCTGATCGACCCGAGTCTCAAACTCTTTTGTTCGGTGCGCAAGAGCGAGAATAAGCCGCCGCTCGCCAAACTGCAGCCAGATCGGTGGTACCACCTGGTGCTCGTGAACGACACTGAGCGTGAGATCGTGTACCTGGACGGTAACGTCATGAGTGCCATCGAAGGTCCGCTCTCGGCATTCTTCTGGTCCCAGTTTGCTCATTGTCAAATCGGCACGGGCCTTGTGCGCTATCGGTGGGGAGATACTAGCCACATCAATGTCAGAAATACATTAGTCCGAGCGGCTCGAAGTCGCATCGGCTGGTACAATTTCCACGGCGTGGTCGACACGTTCCGAGCCTATGACCACGCGTTGTCGAAGACCAAAGTGCAAGAGCTCGCTCAGGGTGGTGGTAATAAGGAACCAGGAGTATCATGGACTGCCTGTGAAGGAAACAAAGGGAGCCCCGTGTTCTCGATGCGTCAGGAGCTCATGAAGCCGTCGCGGCTGAACAGTGGAGAGGCGAGTGCGACAACAAAGTACTGCTACGTGCGGTGCACGCGACCCCAGGACGGCAAGTTCGAGAGACTCTGAGGGACGAACACTATATCGTGTATGTCAAGTGCATCTGGGTGTGTAAGAGTTTTGTACTAGGTGTGAAGCCACCTTCGTTGGCTGGTGGGGCGTGAGCAAGTATGGTATCCATTCGGATGTATGAATTTTTCTCTTGCTTTCACTATATAAAGAGGGAATCTGGCTCAACCCATTTTTTCAGTGTCTGTGTAATGTTGTGAAAGATACCCCTTTCTCCCTCCCTCATTTTCCAAGACGCCACTTAGCAAACAAGCAAAGCAAAAGCTTCGTAGAGAATAGCCATAGTGGCAAACATAGCAGTCAACTACGATGGACGTTGCCAGTCTCCCCAACGACCTCTAGGAGAATATCACCGGCTACTTCCTTGAGCACGATGTGGTTCACCTCGTGATCGTGAACCGATGGACCTGGAACTACTTCTCGCAGGACCAGTTCTGGACCTGGTGGCTGACTCTCGAAGAAGAACTACCACGTTTAAACCAAGTGGATACTACTGTCACCAGTATACTCACGCCGCTTCAGAAGTACACGCGCGCGTATTCGCTCCAGTTTGAAGGTTCGCCCCGATCACCTCATGGCTCGCACGGTTCGTGTGCTATCGTGCCCACATTCCGCAACGCTTTTTGAAGCCAGTAGCAACAAGGAGCCCCGTGTTTTTCGTTCGACATGTGGTTCTGTCTACTGGATGGTGGCACTAGCGAGGGTATCAAATATTCAGGTGGGGACGGCGCAGAGATGTCCTACTTCCCAGGCGGGGTTCTGCTCAGCGCGCAGTCGGTATCGTATTTCAGCAACGGGTGGGCGGATTACCACCAGCAGTTTGCGGTGGTAAGCTCGGATGGAAAGCTCTACTGCTCGGTCGTCAACGAGAAAGCCGAGATCGCGTCCAACCTGGAGTTCAACGCTAGTACCACCTTGCGCTCGTCTATGATGGCACAACCCAAACCCAGAGGGTGTGCTTGGATGGCCAAGTGGTCAGCTGTCTTGAAGAACAGGGGCTTCACTGTGGATGGTGGTGGCTTTCCTATATCCAAGTTGGCATGGACTGCATCACCGCGAGCACGATGAACTCCCCAAAGCCGCAGAGCTACGGATGGTATCCTTTCAATGGCTTGATCGACAATTTCCGCATGTGGGAGTGAGAGCTCTCGAGCGACGAGGTCCAGGTTCTGGTGCTGGGGAATGCTGGTGTACTCTGAGGTTCAGAATCCTTGTGTTACTCATTGAAGCGAGATGTGGCTCGCTCCAACTCTCGAAAGACAACACGAGTGCGTTGCACGCGACCAAACGAACGGTTTGTCGACCTGAACAACCACCATCCGACGTAGTGCTTTGTAGCATTACGGGTGAGTGCCGTCAAGCAGACTAATGAAGCCGTGGCCACTGCCAACAGCGTTACGAGAAATCACAATTTCAAATATATATTGATCCAATTCAAAATTTGTCCTCCTCTCAGTTTCCAGGTTTATGCAAAACTAAACTTTTGTTGACTCCTAAACTACAAGTGCTTACTACACCGCAGAGTTGACGATCAGGGCGATAATGAGCACCACCAGTGCAAACCCGGTCAGCTTGAGCACACGGAAGAAGTTGCGCGAGTACGGGTACTGCACGATGCGCAGCAGACGCTCGCCCTGCACGTTGTACGGCGCGTACCGCGCGCTCAGGTCCAGCAGCGAGTACTTGTAGATCACCGGTTTACGGTGCGAGAACGCCTCGAAGCCGTGGCGTCCATGGTAGGCGCCCATACCCGAATTGCCGACGCCCCCGAAAGGCACGTGTGGGTTCGCGAGCTGCACCATGCAGTCGTTGATGACCATGCTGCCCGCGTTTGTCGCCTTGATCACGCGCTGCTTGTTGCTGCTCTTCGTGCTGAACAGGTATAGCGCGAGCGGCTTCTCACCCTGCTTGATAAACTTGATTGGCACATTCAGATTGCCCGACTCATAGTAGAACACAGGTAGCAGCGGCCCAAAGATCTCGTCCGACATGGTCGCACTCTTGCGGAAGCCGTCAAAGTCGGTGCGGAAGTTGAGGATCGTCGGGTGCACGTAGCGCTCGTCGTCGTCGCTCGAGCCGCCGAATGTGATGCGGTCGTGGTCGGCGATGAGCAGCTTCTTCATGCGCTCGAACGCGCGCTGGTTCACGATGCGGCCATAGCTCTCGGAGCGCTTGGGGTCCTGGCCGTAGAACTTGAGCACCGTCTCCTCCAGCATTTGCACAAACCGATCGCCGATCTTGGCGTCCACAAGCACGTAATCTGGACGCACGCACGTTTGGCCCGAGTTGGAGAACGCGCCCCACGCGATGCGGCGCGCAGCGAGCGCGAGGTCCGAGGTCTCGTCGACGATCACGGGGCTCTTGCCGCCCAGCTCCAGCACCACGGGCGTCAAGAACTCAGCGGCGGCTCGCGCGACGATCTTGCCGAGAAAGCATCCGCCTGTGGCGAATATGAGGTCGTAGCGCTCGCGGAGCATCGCCTTGGTCTCCTCCACGCCACCGTACACGTAGCGCACGTAGCGATTGTCTATGTACTTGTCTAGGAGGGAGATGAACACCTGGTTCAGGTGCATCGTCGTGTCGTCACCGGGGAGACGCAGCAGCACGCAGTTGCCTGCGCTCAGCGCAGCGATCAGCGGACAAAAGAGTAGGTTCACCGGATAGTTCCACGTGCTGATCACGCACACGACGCCGAGCGGTTCGCGGTGAATGTACGAGAACCCTGGGAGGTTGGCCATGTTGGTGAGCGCGAACTCGGGCTTGGCCCAGTCCTCCAGGTAGTCCAAGTGGTCCTGGATCTCGGCGTTCACGAGCGCGAGCTCTGCCACGTACGTCTCGGTTGGGTGCTTGTGCAGGTCCTTCCACATGGCTTCCTTCATCGCGGACTCGCCCTCGGTCATCAGTGTCTTGAGTTGGCGCAGCAGCTGCTTGCGCACTTGCACGTCCTGGGTCGCGCCGGTATCAAAGTTCTCGCGCAGGATGCGCACGTTCGCGGCGATGTCCTGACGGGACACGTCAGGAAGCTGCACGCTGGAGACCGAGCCGTACATGATGCTCACGGATGTGTCTTGGGTACTTGGTCCGGAGCGCTCCTTCAGCGCAACGTACTTGCTCGCGCCGTCACCGTCGTCGATCTGCTGCTGCGGAGAGACTGGCAACTGCTGCTGCTGGGTGCCCACGCGAGTCATGCGACTAGTCTTGTTGCTTTGGTACTGTACTGGCAGCGAGTCCCCGTTGGTGAATGAGATCGCGTTGGGACTCGTCCGGACTGATGATCTCTTGGTGAATGTAGAATACTACGTTCAGTGCGAATGAGCAGCTACCGTTACGGATGTAACCGTCACGTATTAATATCTCCCGACTTAGCGGAGACCTTGCCTGCTGGATGGCTCGAGAGAAATTGCGGAGTGGGCGAGCTTGAGATTGGGGCTGACGACCGCAACAACAGGAGCCGCGTGCTGCTGCTGCTATCGCTGTTGCTGTTGATAATGGACGGCTGCTGGTTTATTCGCTGACGTTCAGCGGCAAAGTCTCACGTGATGTGATGTGATGTGATGTGATGTAGTGTGTGATTCGGGCATTTGGCAAAACCATCATCACCGAAATACAGTTGGGCGGCTAGTAAAGTTACGATACGAGACCTTCTGCTCATATAGATGCTGTTATTGAGGTATTTGACGATCGACAAAGTAAACTTATGCAAAGCGTTTCAGTACTGGTCGCGAGTAAGTGATCAGTCAACAGAAGGGAAGTGGAGAGGGTAACGGTTTGCCTGTGCAGAGACTGTCCATTTGACACTTTCTAAACAGGAAAAAAACTACATTCAAGAAGACTACCGTATATAAAAATCGCTATTGTAATTCGTGAGCTTGAATATGTTTTCTCTACTTGGGACCCCACTTCAATCGTATGGAGATTTACAAATGTATTTGCACTTCAACATGCGCATTCGTCATGCAGGTCAGCCGTTTTGTACGACGGACATGCGGCCGTACAAAGTGAGCACCAGAATGCAGCGCTTCGTGTGTGGAGAGGACACGAGGTCCTCTGACGCCCTCGCCGCACCCTTCTTCTGCGGGGTCTTCACGAGGTTGTGGAATGAACATTATCGGCTATCCACATCGTTTCGTTTTATAGTCAATGCTTTACTTTAAGTAAGGACTCACGCTTCATGGCGTGCTCCGTCGAACAAGCAATTCACAAAGTGAGTTCCGTCGATCGCAATCAGCAGAACTCAACACCAGAACCATAAAAATGCTATATAATTCAAGCAACATCGTCACACCAGCCCGAATAGTTTTCTATTTAGTCAAAACCTAAAAAAACCGACATCATGAATAGTATATTAGTATTTTATATCAATACCATGACTATTTATTTACACATCAAAAAGTCGAGCTCTCGCTGTGGCTGTGTTGCCTCTGGTGTCTGTGGTAGGCATCGTCTGCGGCGGTGGCGCGCACTCCGGCCGTGGTGCTATCTCTCTCTCACATCGCCGCCAGTGATGGTACATAATATCGCCCTGCAGCGATGTCGCTCCGAAAAAGCGGTTCTCTTGCCTTTTAATTCAAAGTTTCGCTTCAAGTGTGAGCCAATCAGAAGCAGCCAAGTAAGATCCGAGTGGCACTTTTAAAAAAATAAAGAGCACTTTGGTGTCATTTGGCATCGTTCATTTTCAGTCATCTCATTGCTGAAAATCTGCTTCAAATGGACAGCGAGAGCTCTCTTCAGCAGCAACAGCTGCTGCGCGCTAGGAATGCCCAGCTCGAGGAGGAGCTGGACCTGCTGCGCGGCGTGCTCGCGCTCGTGAAGGAGGATCTGCACGTCAAAAACGACCAGATCGATCATCTCTACCACACGTACGAAATGCAGTAGTGCACATGGGGGGTCGGCTCTTGGTGCGGAATGCTACAATCCACTTTGGTTGCCTGTCTTACAATATTGTCCATGGATACTCTGTACTCTCTACCAGATTCCTTGCATCGAAAGAGCACAAGCGCCAGGAGCAAGAACAACGCGAGAATGCACTGAAGCAGCAGGTCGGAGAGCTAGAGATCCAGATCCGAGCTAAAGAGCTGTCGTTCCAGCGCCTGCACAACTCACTGCAGTGCACGACCAAGCTACTTCAGATCAGCAGGTACGAAATGGCGATTGCTAGTTAATCTTCGTCTGCGTTCGTGTTGCCGCACTCGCAAACTTACTTGGTCGCTCTGATGCCTTAGAAATGCGAATGCAAACCTGACTGATGAGTCTCACCTTCACGAGCTGCCTGCTGTGCTGGTGGTCAACGTGCTCAGCTACTTGGACACGCGCTGCATCGTTCGAGCTGGGTGTGCGCATCGGAATCTGTACGCTGTGGTCATGCAAACTTCGTTCTGGGAAGGCATGTACGCGCTTCGCTGGCACAGGTCTGATGAGAAGCAAGGCTTCCGCAGAGTGCGTGTGTTTGCTGCAAAGTACCTGAAGGATACTAGCGAGCAGCAAAAGACTGATGGCCCCAGCCAAGGCGGTGGTAAGCCATTGAGCCGCAACACAAACGCGAGTGAGTCGATTGATTGGGCCGCTCTGTATCGAGAGCGGCACGGCGTCGAGCGCAACTGGGCGAGTGGGAAAGCAGTCATTACGACACTCAATGGTCACAACGGCACGGTCACATGTTTGCAGTTTAACGACTCCAGACTGGTATGCCTCTCTCTCTCTCTTTGCCTCTCACATGTCTCTAGAGTCGTTGAGTGGTGGATACTAATCTATTCTGATGTTATGCTTCTTACAGGTTTCCGGGTCTGACGACGGCAGCATGATGCTCTGGTCACTCTCCCCGCCAGAAGAAGGTTCGTGCTAGTCCCATGTCCATCGCAGTACTAAACTATGCTGCTAGTGTTCTGACTCGCTTAACTCCATCTGTACTACACAGAGTCAGCATCTGGATCGGGCAGCACGAGTCCCCACCACGGTGGCCAAGCGCCTTTGATGCAGCAGCACCACCGACAGCGCAAGAGCGTCGTGAAGCTGCACTCGTTCTTCGGCCACGGCGGTCCCGTGTGGGCGCTGCACTTCCAGGACTCGACGTTGGTCAGCGGGTCGTACGACAAGACCGTCAAGATCTGGGACCTCCAGGTACACCACGCCCACTCAAGTACCAAACTCTGTGTATCCTTTGGGCTGACTTTGGTTTATGAATGATGGCGTCGACAAACACACCTTGTAGACTGGGAAATGCAACCACACGCTTCGCGGACACACTGGCTGGGTGAGCAGCCTCGATTCCCACGAGCGGCTGATCGCGAGCGCCAGCTGGGATTCGAGCATCAACGTCTGGGACCTCGACTCGGGTGCTTTGGTGCGCACGCTGATGGACTCGCCAGCGAACCCGATCTACTCGCTCCAGGTACAAACAACACCCTGGCCCTTGCCTCTTGTTTGGGGAACCGCTCTAGCTGTCCATTAACCGCTTCTTTACTATTGGTATTGTATATGAGCAGTGGGACCACATTCGAAATGCGTTCATCACTGGCTGCCGTCGCTTTGGGGTTCAGCTCTGGGATGTCGAGTCGGGCCAGAAGATCGCGCATTTCGTCGGCCATAACGCCAAGAACCAAGTCAACATCGTCAAGGTGAGTGGCAACACTGTTCAGGAAATCCTGAGCCAGACAAATCGGGGATATGAGTACTGAGACTTTAACTTGTCCCCTTTTAGGCATGCAGTGAGCGGATCATCTCGGGCGGATCGGACCACTCAGTCAAGATCTGGGATCGCCGCCAGAGAGCATGCACGGCCACGCTCCTGGGCCACAAAGGCGCGGTGATGAGCGTCGATTACGACCACGACCACAAGGTGATCTCGGGCTCCTACGACTCGGTCATCAAGGTACACTATATTGCTACATGACGGTGCTTTGGAGACTGAGTCTGTAGCAACACTCAAACACCTCCTTCTGTGTTGTCTTCTGTGTCGCTGTGCAGTTATGGGATTTGAGGCAGACCTCGTCGCCAATCAGCACGTTTGAAGGCCACAGCTCGGCCGTGTTTTCGCTGCAAATGGACGCGACCAAGATGATCTCGGGCTCGGCGGACACCACCATCAAGATCTTCCGATTCCTGTAGAGTACTTACTATTCATGTTCAACAGCGAAGTTTAGCTCACAACTCAACACGAAAGCACCGCAAGTTTATTTTCTTAAAAGAGTCAAATCTCGTGCGTTTGCGTGCACCATTTTCGAGTGAATGTGAAAGCTTGTACAAAAATTGCCTATGGATTCCCAGGACTTTTGGAATCGACAGCCTCCGTCGATGTTGTGGGATGAATGCTCCGAGCCATCAAAACGAACGAGACCGGTGTGGAATTGTGTGGCTTTACTACCTGATTGTCATCACGCACGCTCCCTCTCTCAACAAATGGCTTCCTGCTTTTGTGCAACGAGAAATGGTTACCTTTATGGCACTTGTCCAATGGATTTACCGAGAATCAGCTGCAACAAACACACACATTAAAGATCACAAGTCAGTCATTGCAACTGTCACATGCAAGCAATATCTTCCGAGAAAATGGAATTGCAGTGTGCATACCTTGTCGCCTGGTTTGATCGTGAACTCAAAATTGTCGGGAGCTTCGAACACGAGCACGACGGTCGAGCCGAGCCTGAATTGCGCCATCTCCTCGCCGCGCGCAGTGTCGATGCTGCATTCGTACTGCTTAGTGAGGCACTTGCCCACGAGCGGGTCCTGCTCCTTTGTATTTGTTCGCAAGTCCGGCTCATTCGTGACGACAATCGAGCCGACGTTCGTCGCGCCGACCGCCGTAAGCGAGAAGAAGCCGTACTTCCACTCGCCCAAGAGTGCCACGCGCTCGTTCTCGACAAACAGACTCGGGATCAATCGCGCCGCGATTTTGTTCACGGGGAAGAGATTGCCTGGGAAATGGCGACGCTCGGCCACCTGCCAGTCAATCGGCGCGTGGATGCGGTGGTAGTCGCCTGGTGCGAGGTAGAGCACGCAGTGGTACATCTTCTTGTTAAGATCGGTCGGCTGCTCGTTCGTAAAAAACGCCGGCACGTCGCCCAAGAACTCGTCGAGACGGTAGCGCGCTCCCTTGATCTGCTCGAGCGTGGGCACGCCCGAGGACGCATCGACGACGCCGATCGACGCGACCGTGCCGTCGACTGGACTCGCGATGTGGTTCGAGTTGGCGTCAAACTCGCGCGCGCCGTCCTTCAATGGTCGTGAGAAAAACTCGCCCAAGTTGCAGTAGTCATCCAGCGGATATCTAGGATTAATTTAGCATCGAACGGATGCATAGCAATGTTAGAGAGTTGTTGGGGAACATCTTGGCAACATGAATGCTGCACCACGTACCTCATTTCGTCCAATTTGCAGTTGAACACAAATGTCCACGCCTTGTAGAGAGGTGCGCGGAGCCACATCGGCCTGATACCAAAATACACAGCAGAAAAAGCGCGTAATGCACATAACATGTTAGTCACGTTAAGTAAGTGATGCCAGCAGATAATGGACAGACAATGCATGGATCCTAATTGCAGCAACAACGTACAGCTCCTTGTCGTGCACTTCACCCCAGAGGCGAGACGCAGCACGGTATGGGAACAGCTTAAGGGATTCCAACTAGTAAATCAGCCCAAAGTCATACACACACGCGGTCAGAAATCGCACATGAGCCTCACGGTATTATCACAATGTGATGGAGGTAAGATGGCTGCTCACCTGTCGTTGCGTCGCCATGGTCTCTTCAAACGCGGTCTTCGCGCCAGGCAGGCGCTTCAGCGCGGGCGCTGGGTGGCTCTTGCGCTCTTCCTCGGTCGGGTTGTTCAGGTGGTAGAACTGCAGGAACGCGATGAGCGCAAAGCCCGAGGCCGCCGGGATCTTCCAGCTGCGCGCGAAGATGCTCTCTTCGCTCTCCACAGCGGTCTTGCCCGCGCCGGCATTAGGGCCAGCAGACGTCGTCGACGACGACGAGAAGCGTCTATAGCGTATTATGTAGCCATATAATACACACCCCAATACAATGGTTAGATACCACACGTTCAACATGGCATGACAATGACAATGGTGGTGGACCACGCATGTCTGTGTCATGAGAGTTCGGTCTCACAGCAACAGAGAGAGAGAGAGAGAGAGAGAGAGAGAGAGAGAGAGAGAGCTGACATGGGTAAACGGGCAACGACACGTGTGTACAGTAGGGTCAGTTCATGCTCACCTGTTGCTGCGCAGCGTCAGTGGCGCGCGGATGCTGCGCGTGGAGCGCAAGAAGACTGCCCCCACCATATCTGCTGCTCTCTTCCTTCGCTTCGTATCTGATTGAGTGAGCGGCTTTGGGGCGAGTGAAGATGAAAGCTTGTTCGCACGCCCTACCTAATGTGCACCACATTCAATATGACCATACAGCTACGAATTAGAGTGTGCCACGTTAATTTAATTCAAAAGATGTCGGTTTCAGATTGTGCTCTATAACACCTGTGTCGCGGTACTTGTCACGCTGTTGTACCATAAAATGTACCGTTGCGAGTGGTACCTTCAGAAACCAGGAGGTCCATTTGTGACGCATGGGGATGGATTCGAAAGCTCACACACTCCCAAAAGAGCTCTTCGCCTCGAAGGTATCAATCAACCTCCACGCGTCTGCTCCAGTGAAAGCGCAAGATGCTCGACCCGTCCAGCCATGAGTACGTCGCTGGTCGGCTTCCCTGCATCGCCACTGGTTGATTGTTCTGTGCACTGACAAACGGGCGTCGTGTCTTTGCTTCTGTGTGTCTCAATGCATCTCCTCCCCCATTCGGCCCCTCGCAGTGCGTACACGGCTGCAGCAGTCATCGCGCTCGTGTCCGGTTACATGCTGCTCTTCGCAAGCAAAGGCCATCACAAGCGCATCGTCGCGGGCGAGTCCAGGCTCAACGCCTTCCTCACCAAGGTATGTCGCGATCTAGTGCGCCCAAGCGTTCGTCCGTTGTTCGTTGAGTTGTTAAGCAGCAACTGACGGCTGCATTTGTGACTCTTTATCTTATTCGCGCAGGGGTTGCAACCGCTGCTGGATCGCTACACTCCGACGTGGTGGACGAACGGTCACATCCAGATCGTGCTGACGTTCCTCGTGCCGCAGGCGAGAATCAAGTACAAGCGCGAGGTGCTGCAGCTGCGTGATGGCGGTCACACGTCTCTCGATTGGGCGATCGAGTCCTCGGGACCTGCCTCCAAGCATGGCAAGCCGCTACAGGACGACTCGCCAATTGTCGTCATTATGCACGGACTCACGGGCTGCAGCGACAGCATGCGCTCGCTGTGTGCTGAGGCGCTGTTCCACGGCTACCGTCCCGTGGTGTTCAACAAGCGTGGGCACGGCGGCATGACGCTCGCGACGCCAAAGCTGCAGGAGTTTGGCTGCGTCCAGGATCTCAAGCAGGGCATCGATCAGATCGAGAAGACGTATCCGTCCAGCAAGCTGTACGGCATCGGCTTCTCGGCTGGCTCTGGATTGCTCTGCTCGTACCTTGGGGAGATGGGGAACACCTCGCGCTTGGACGCCGGCGTGCTCATTTCGCCAGGCTACAACGCGTTCGACCTCTTTTGCCGCGGTCGCATCCACCGCGTGTACGACTTCCTCATGACAATCACGCTCAAGAAATTCCTGCTGAACCACAAGGAGCACCTCGAGCATATTGTCGATGTCCCCAAGGCGCTCCGGTCCACGTGCATCCGCGAGTTCGATGAACACGTGTACATGAAGATGCACGGCTACAAGGACCTCGAGTCCTACTGGCTCAACAACAACCCAATGCGTGCGATCGAGAACATCATGCGGCCGATGCTCTGCATCAACGCGTGGGACGACCCGGTGTGCACGAAGGAGACGATCCCGTACGAGCAGTTTGCGGAGAACCCGATCGCGATGCTGGTTGAGACAGAGAAGGGCAGCCACTGCGCTTTCTTTGAGGGTCATCTGTTCCTCAAGTCATGGGCACACGAGATGGCGATGGAGTACCTGGACCAGGTTCGCAAGTACCAGCTGAAGCCGCTCGATCCTAAAGACATCGAGCGCGCCGCGAAAGCCTAGATAAAACATCACGACCAACTTGCTCAGCGCCTCCATCACCTTCGAGATCTGCCACGTGCTGAGCAAGCAAACGCTGGTTATTGCCATCACCTCCAGTACCTATTAGCATTTTCATATTTCTTTGCGCACTCGCTCCTGTTTTTAATCTATACTATAAACCATCAAACTTTCACATTCGCATGGCTGCTTGCTTACCTGACTTGCTTACTGTCGCTCGCTCTTGATTGGATGCCGCAGCTCATCGAGCTCTTGCTCATGGCGAGTGCGGACGCGCTCCATCTCCTCCTCGCACTCATTCAGCTGCACCTGCAGCTGATGCACTTTGAACTGTAGCGCCGCTTTCTCGTCTGCTGCAAACTTCTCCGCTTTTCGTGCAGAGGCTTTTCGTGCAGACGGGAGGTCTTCGAGCGGTCGCTGCCGCTTTGCCATGTCTTGGTACTGCGCCTTGATTTGCTGCAGTTGCTCGTGCATCTGGTTCCCGATCTCAGCGCGGATGCGCACTTCAAGCTCCAGTTTCTCCGCGTTCACGGCTGACAGCTGCCGTCTGAGCTCGTCGTTCTCGATCTCTAGCTCGATCTATATATTCAAGCAAGAAAGGTCAATCGAACTTAATTCGGTTGCAAGCTTTGATGATACGGTCTTGCGCTTACCATTCTGCTTTCCATTGTGTTGTCCTCGCCTTGCAGGTCTGTCATTGTTCCAGCATCAACTGATTGAGCTGCACTGATGGAATCTTTCTCGGCCTTATTAACTGGAACTGATTTCACGACTTCCGGTATTTCTGGCACCACTTTCGACGCCTTCATAGCAGATGCATGGAGTGGAGGTCGACTGCTGGACTGCTGCAGATCTAAATCCTTTGCAGGCTTTGCTGCTGATCGATTCGCTGTGAGCGGGGGATTCTCCCTTCCGCATTTCGTTGCTGACGATGACTTGAACGACAAAGTCACGGACTTTCCTGCGGTTGAGTACGCCAGCACCGGGTCCTGCTTTTTCAGCTGCTCTCTCGGCGTCTCTGGTTCAGTCGAGAGTCTCTGCTTCTTCTTCAGCCGCCCATCAAGGTCGTAGAAGAAAGTCGCACCTGCTTTCCGCGCCTGAGATCGCGTCTGTGTTGTGTTAGATCGTGTTTGCATGGGCACCAGCTCTCGCGCCACCGCACTGTACTTCAAAGTTCGCAGCGTTTCGTCAAATTCGTAGCTCGAAGGGTTCACTGCGACGATCATTACCAGCGGGCCGAGCGACTTGCCGACGAGATTCTCTTGGAAAAGCTATAGATTTGCAAGCACGAACGTTAATACGACAGGTTAATCCCCAGATGAGAAGAAGATTTCAACGTACCCTCGTGAGCTTGGACTCTCGGAACGGCACCATCTTGTGCAGTGCTGGTGGGTGCTGTTGGTTCCAACGAAGCGTCTCGAGACAGCGCATGAGGTTCATGAGCGAGCCGTTGATCTTGCTGGCTTCTTGCATGCGGAGACCCGTCGCACCGGTCTTGGCACTTCTCTCTGATCCTGCGAGATCCACAATTGAAACCTTACTGCGCACGACCATCCCGGATCGATTTGTCTTGTGGTAGAAATGCAGTGTGAACACGCAGTGACTGCGACTCGAGTCCATGTTGCAGCTCGTCTCTGCGACCTGCTTGTTCTTCATGCCGATCGCAAGAATCTCTTCGCCATCTGCGATCGACCGGATCGGCTTCTCCAGCATCCCCTTCACCTGGATCTTTCCGTCGCAGTCCTGCAGTCGAAGCGCTCGTCGCTTGCGGATCGGGGCTGCGAGTAAATCGTACACGTTCTCGTTGTAGATCTCCAAGTACGAAGCTGTGACCTGGGCAACTGGATTTGCGTCGTTCTCCTTCCGTCGAGTCAGTTCCTTGATTACATACTTCAGCGCGCGCGGCAGCATGCCCGGCTTCTCTTCTGTGCCGCTGATCGTGTACGTTTTTCCCGAGTTCGTGACGCCGTAAGCAAACACCAACCCGCTCTTCCCTTCAAACGCCGCTTTGATCACCGGCTTTGTCGTCGACACAAACAGCTCGCGCTGTGCTGTTGTAGGTGGGAAAATACGCGAGAACTGGAACGATGTCGCTGTGCCCGTCGAGCGATACGCTTGCGACGTCTGCCACGTTCATTGCAAATCACACCACAAATAAGAATCATAATAACAGCATGGCATATAGTTCACGCGGCATACAACAGAGACAGCTTACCTTTGGCGGTTGTGCGATCATCGCCGTCTCCGACACAACTCGGAAACATTCGCCCTCGCCCGCTGACTCGCGTCTGCTATTACTGTTACCGCCGACATCTCCAACTTTCTCCCCAATCAGCGGTCGGATGCGGATCACGATCTATCATAGCAACATATCCACGCAGAACACAAGAGTACACACATTCAGAGTTTATCCTCCACTCCGCATTATATTGTAAGAATCAAAGCGCACGAACCTGCACTTTGCTGGGATCAGCGTCATCCTCTGCGGGGTCGATCAGCGCGGCGCTGAAGCTGAGCTTGCGCGCGATGTCGACCTCCTTCTCGTACACGACGGTGCGGTTACTACTGCTGCTGCTGCTCATGGGAGGCTGTTGTTGTTGATTCTGCAGCGCGTTGCGGCGGCGGATCGCCTGTGCGATGGCCTCTTTCGTCGTCGGCAGCTCGTCCGCAGTCGTCGTCATCTTGGCCTTCCTCGGATCCTGGCCGCTTTCAACACAGCAAGCCTGCTTGCTGCCTCGCTTCCGACTCAAAAATTCAAATCCACATTATGGGCTTGTATTTGAGCTAAATACAGTACGCTACATTCTGGTCTAATTTGAAACGTCTATCTGAGTCTGAGTCTGATTCTTGCACTTGTTTGTGTTGTTCGATGTCGCCGCGCATTTTTGGTGCATTTTTGGTGAAGCGAGGAGAGAAGCGAGAGGAGGGCGGCACGACGACGAGCGCGCGCGCTCTCTCTCTCCCTCTCTTGACGGCGATCGCGAAAGCTCCTACAGGATGCTCGAGGCGTCCACTAGTGAGTACGTCCGCGTGCAGCTGCTTTAGTTTTTCTGTACGTATCTTTCTCTCTGTGTGCAAGGCTGACGCACTGTGTGCAACTTGAAATCATGATATTTCCAACAGTGTGTGTCTGACGGCAGCAACTGCCGCGGCGCTGTCGGGCTGCGTGCTGCTCGCTGCGAGGCGCGGTACTGGCACATCTCACAAGCGCATTATCGCAGGCAAATCGGCGCTGAACGACTACGTCGCCATCGTAAGTGGGGATGTCTTGTCATTGGGCTCTTGCGATCGCAGGTGCGTCGGCATGCGTACTCACTTTATGACGTACGTTGCGCACAGGGTATGCAATCTTCACTAGAGCAGTACAAGCCGACGTGGTGGGCGAACAGCCACATCCAAACGTTCCTGCCGTTTCTCGTGCCACAGACGCGCATCAAGTACAAGCGCGACGTGCTGGAGCTGAAAGATGGTGGTCGCGCATCACTCGATTGGGTGGTAGAAGCGTCCGCGCCTCGATCACCCAAGATTCACAAGCGGCTGTCTGGCGACGCGCCCATTGCGCTCGTCATGCACGGACTCACAGGCTGCAGTAAGAGTATGCGCACGCTGTGTGCAGACGCGCTCGCAAATGGGTACCGCCCTGTAGTCTTCAACAAGCGCGGACATGGCGGCGTGCGGCTCACGACACCAAAGCTGCAAGAGTTTGGCTGTATCGAGGACCTCCAGCAAGCGATCGAGCAGATCGAGAAGGCGTTCCCATCCAGCAAGCTCTACGGCATTGGGTACTCTGCTGGTGCAGCTCTGTTGTGCTCGTACCTGGGCGAAACAGGACACGCGTCGCGGATTGACGCTGGCGTTTTTATCTCTCCGGGGTACAACGTGTTTGATCTCTTTTGCGGGGGACGCGTGCACCGCATGTACGACTTCATGATGACGTTCACGCTTAAGAAGTTCCTGCTGAAGAACCAACAGGAGCTCAAGGACGTGATAGACATCCCAGCGGCGTTGAAAGCCACGAGCGTCAGTGAGTTTGACGAGCACGTGTACATGAAAATGCACGGCTACAAGGACCTCGAGGCGTACTGGCTCAACAACAACCCGATGCGCGCGATTGAGAACATCCAGAGACCGCTGCTGTGTATCAACGCGTTGGACGACCCAGTGTGCACGAAGGAGACGATCCCATACGCGCAGTTTGTCGATAACCCGATCGCGATGCTCGTTGAAACAGGTGAAGGCAGCCACTGTGCATTTTACGAGGGCGACATTTTCCTCCAGTCGTGGGCAAACAAAGCGGCGATGCAGTACTTTGATCACGTGCGAGAGTTCCAGCTTGAAAAGATCAGCGAAGAAGAGATCTCAGCTGTCGTGCAGGGTTGATACGGTAAGCAGTATATTGCATGCCATTGGTTTATAGATGGACATAGTTTTGGTACCTGCTATGAATCTCCAGTCCAGGTTCTCTAGCCAATGTCAAGCTACCAGTCCGAGTCGCTCTTGTACCCGTCGTCACTGTAGTACTCGCACTTGTACATCCGACTCCACACTTCGGCGTTCGCTGGGAACCCAGGCACTCCCAGCGGCGTGATGCTCCGACCAGCTTTTGCAGCAGTTGTAGCTCCGCTACCAGCAGCAGCTTTACTACCACCGATACCTCCTCTATCAGAACGTGCGAAGCAGCGTGAGAAGCAGCTCACAATCGAATGGCAGTACGGCGAAGCGCTCATGTCGTGCCCCTTCTTGCTGTCGTTGTCCTCCTGGTTGTTGTTCGCGAACGAAACGGCATCTGGCTGCGTCTTTCGTCGCATCGGAGACGACTCGGGGCTTTTGTCGATGAAGTCCGAACCTGAGCGAGGACGAGTCTTCCTGATGGTACTGTTGTTGTCCTCCGAGTCGTCATCATCATCGTCATCGCTCTCTTCATCAGAGTTTGATTCGTCATCAAACGCGGCAAGCTGCAGCGCTTCACGCAGCCGAGCCGACTGCCGCTTTGCATCGATCTGCACCTGGTCGTACTTGGTCCTGATCGCGGACTTCACGCTCTCCTTGTCGCGCTGCTTCTGGATCGCATCAAGCACTTCGACGCTCTCCTGGGACGACTTTGCGAGCTGGTCCTCTATTGCGTTCAGCCAGCGCTTGCGCTCGAGACTCGATTGCGCTTTGCAGTCAATGCGGATCCCCGAGCTCACCTGCACTGAAAAGCCGTGGGAGACCAGCTCGTCATCGTCGTCCAGGATGCGCTCCGAGCTTTTCTCAGATCGCACCCAGAGCCCCGCTTGCGAGATCTCATACACTGCGAGTGGTGGTACGCCATCGACGGGTTCCTCGCTGTTGCCACCACCTACAGCTTGCTCCTGGGTCTCATAGAGCAGCCACTGGGTGCCAATCACGACGCAGTACCTCGTCTTCCAGAAGAGTGAGAGCTTCTTTCTCTCCTTGGTCTTCAGGTATCCTTCCATCGCAGCTCCCGGGATGAACGGTAGCGCTGCGTCTCGCGTCATCACTTTCGACGATGCATGCGTTGAGATCTCGCTTACCGCGTTGGTGATCGATGCAAGCCACTTCGTTTGTTCGTCCTCGGTGGTCACCGTGCACTCCAAATACCCTCCAGCCTCGTTCTCGACGCGAAAGCCGAAGCGACTACCGCCGTTCCCAAGATTTGCTGAGTACGTCGGGTGCCACTTTTCGACTGCGATTAAGTCGTGCTTCTCCAGCGCCTTTTGCTCTCGACCTTCGCTCAGCGCAGCGCTCGTGTCCGGGTAAAGATACAAGCGCGTGTCTTCGAGCACTGCGAAGCGCTCTCTCCAGACCGCGCCGAGAAAGTGGTGGCGAACGCGGACGTACCCTTCACAGCGATGGCGGATACCACTTCCATCTTTCGAGCTGACACCGATTGCTTCTATGTGCGCTGCGACCTGGCGAGCAAACTCGCGCGCATCTTCGTCCAAGTACGTCTCTGCTAATGCAAAGTCCAACTCGTGCTTGATCACACGGACCCATCGGTGCTTCATGTCGAACGAGGACGCGGAGAAGTAGAGTGTCTCCTTAGATTGCGATGGAGGAACCGTGACTTCAACCTGGAACCCCACACTTTCGATGTCCTCGCCAGGGCTATTGTTCGCTCGGGTAGTGGGTTTCGACTCAGTTGTGGTGGTGGGACTTACTTTTGGGACCTCCCAGTCGCTGATCGAGACAATGTCGATGTCCAGCGAGCTTCCAGGATAATCACTAGCGCGTCTTGTTGCAGAGAACACGCTTCCAGGCAAGATATCTGCCTTCGAGGAGAAACAGCGGAGGCGACAGCCAGCGAGAACGTAGAAGAGCGGCGTCGCTGCAACGGGACGTGGAGAGTTGAACGTGAGACGCCAGGGGGTCAAAAGACCCTGAATGGAGACCCCATGAGCGGAGAGTGGACCTCCTCCGAAGGTGGTATCATCATCCAACAAGCCTGGGTCTTCCTGATCGTCTGCTTTCCGTTCTTTTTCTTCTTCTTCGAGGTGCAATATGAGCTTCTCGTCCGCAAGAAGCTCCTCGCCTTTCAGCAAGTCGATCCCAGACTGGAACACTTCGATCCAGGCTGCGTGCTGAGAGATCGACGCTGGGTAAACATGCACAAACGTGGCGTTCTTCTCCTTTGTCTGGATGCAGAACCGGAAACTCGACGACGCACTGTTGGCGATCGCTTCGTCGCCAAAGAGTTTGTGCAAGTGGCGCTTTGCAGATGACGACGGCGCGTTTGATATCGTCCCCTGCGATGGTGGTAGCGCTTGTGACGGTGCCGGTTCCAATGACGATGCTGATGGATCGAAGAGCTCCACAGCCTGCGCAGAGACGAGTGGAAGCTCTTTCTTATAGAACGCTGCCTCGTTGGCGTAGACATCGACCTCGGCGCGCTCGGTGAGCACAAAGTACCCTTCTTTTAAGGGAGACGAGTTTGGAGGTATGCTCGCGTCGCTTGCAATTTTGTAGTCCAAGTACCCTTTCCTCGCGACCTTCGATTGTGCATTGCCAACAGGAGCAGTAGCCTCATCATCACCCTCATTGTCGTCTAGGAGGAAACCTTCGCTGCTCGGTGCGACAATGATCTCTTGATCCCCAGCATCCCCATCGCTGCCATCATCACTAGCTCCGATCCCCTGGCGGTGGTGGTGCTCTGGCTCGTGTTTGACTTGTCGCTGCTGGTCGCGGAGCATCTCGAGCGCCGTCGCGCGCTCAGCGCCGCTTCGGATCTGCTTGATCCACTTTGCGCGCAGCAAGTCAGTCGCAGCGCTGCAGCTGAGCACGATTTGCTCGAGCGTGAGGATCTGGAACGGGAACCGACACTTGGTGTCGCCTTTCGTGGTGATGAGCGTCGTAGCGCCATCACCACTCGCTCCACTGGTGTTATTTGGATCCCACGCACGCGTGGAGAGCGTCGTGAAGGTTGCGACAATCGCGTCTTGCACGTCGTTGTAGATCACCAGTTGGTTGTGCTTGTGGAGCACAAAGTGACGCTCTTCCATGATCACCCGCTCGTCTTTCTTCTTCAGGTGGTCTTGCTCGGAGAGAAAGTCGAGCCGAACCAGCAAGAAGCCCTTCCAGCTGTCCAAGGTCGAGACAATCGAGCTGTCACGTTGCAAGAGCCCTCGCTTGTTTGATTCACTGCCATTCCCGCCGCTAATCAGAGTACTCTTCTGCAGCAGCTGCATTTCCTCCTCAAGCAGACTCTGTGCCAAGATCATGTCGAGCGCCGCCTGAAGAACCTGGACCCAGTGCTTCTTCTCGATTGCGTTGGGGGCTTCAAAGTACACCCAGACGTGGTCCGTCGTTTCAATCGCAAAGCGGTACATTGGACGACCAGTACCACTAGTTCCTATATCAATCTCTTTCACAGCGAGGATGGTGACCGAGTGGTCGGAAGGCGCCAGGATACCGCCTTTAAATCCCTCGCGAGATGCGTAGAATGTGAGCACGAGCCCGTTCATCGCGACGTGGATGCTCTGTGAGCGTCGCCACGAACTGTCGCTACAGCGCAGCAGGCTCCCGTCGTACTGAAGCGCCGCGAGTGCGCGACTGTGCGCGTTCGTCTGCGGGATCAGATCGAGAAGCGAGTCGTCGTGCGCAAGTGACGTGCCGTACGTGCTATCGATCGCCTCGAGCAGCGCAAACTCGCGTCGCGTGTAGCACGTGAGCAGCAGATCCAGGTCCGCGAGCTTCTTTGGGTTCTTCTCGCGATAGAACTGCGTGAGGCGCTCTTTGAACTGCGCCTTGCGAGCTGCGCGATCACTCACCGATTCACCAGCATCGCCGTCAGCGCCCATTTCGTCTAAGGCGTCGTCATTGTCAGTAGCACCTGACAGTGCAGACGCCTCGGCTCGCGTGATCGCGATGCCGTGCTTGAACGCGTGCATCCACGACGCCTTTTCGTCGGCGTTGTACGCGGCGCAAAAAAACGTCTTGCCGTCGATCGTCTCGAGCTCCATGCCATGCTCGTAGGTCTTGGAGGCTGTTTTCCCATGCCAATCGCTCACTATTTCCACCTGGAAGCTCCCGTGCGGTCGGATCGCCGGGTTCCTGCTGTCTTCGTGTGTTGCAAAGTACTCAAGCATGTTCTTGACCAACACGCAGTAGCGCTTGCGCATTGACGGGATCAAGTGACCGCGCTTGACCAGGTATCCTTCCATGAGGATCTGTCTGTTGCTACCTGCCTCAGATCCAGGACCACCATCACCTGGTAACCCAGCAGCATTGGCATCGTTCTGCGCTTGCTTGTTCGATTGGGACTCGGCGATCGTGTCCAGCAGCGCAGTGAATGTCGGGTCGGCGCTGACCTTGGTCTTGTAGATCGCGTCGATCTCTTGAAGCAGCTTGCACTCGCGGCCCTTGAAAGCATGCACCAAAGTACCGACTTCACCGACTTTGTCTGGGTTGTGAAGCTGGTAGAAAGACACCAGCAAGTCGTACAGCTGACGTGTGGGGCCATCAAGTGGCACCAACACGGTCGAGCTGCTGCGTCTTCGTGAGTCTAATTCAGCAAAGGACTCCAGTTGCAGTTCTTTCTCTTGCTTGATCTGCTCGTCCAAGTGGTACTTGTCGACCGCCTTGCGCAGCACCAGCGTCCAGTCCTGCATGAGTTTGTTCACGTCCGTACGCAGCAACACCGGCCCGTTCGAGAGCGTCTCGATGCTGAACGCATGCATCTCCTGCAGTTTCTCGTTGCTATGCGTGTGCAGATTCACGACCACGTCGACTAGGAGCGGCGTGCTTTGCTGCGAGTCCTCGTCCGAGTCGTCTCGAGTATCGACATTGTCGCCAGTACCAGCAGTACCTAGACCGCCGTCAGCTGCGTGAGCGTGGCGGCTAGAGCTGTAGCAGCTCCAGGTTTCGTCACTGAGCACGCAGTAGTATCTTTGGAACGCCATACCGAGGAGCGGGTGTTTGACCCACAAGTAGCTCTCGTACTGCGAGCCTGATACTCCACCCCTTCTGTCAGCACCAGTACCACCATGGGCTCTGTCACGATTGATCGGTACGAGATTCAGGAACTCTGGATCTTGCGCGGCGCCCGTGCCGTACGTCGCGTCCAGGTCAGTCAGCAGCTGCTTCTCTTTGCCCGCAAAGTACAACAGCAGCGTATCGACCTCGCCGACCTTGCGTGGGTTGTGCTGCTTGTAATACTCGACGAGTTTGAGGCGCAAGCTGTCGATCGAATGGACAGCGTCGGCAGGTCTGCTCGAATGACCATGTGGAAGAGCATTTGTCGTCGACCGCTCGGCGTTGGCGTGCGCGAACCCGAGTCCGCTGCGGATCTTGGCCATCCACTTGAGCTTCTCTTCGACGGTCGCGGAGCTGAGCGCCAGCGGGAATTGCTGCTGATGCGAAGGACTCGTGTCGATGTTGTTCGTATCGTTCGAGTACGAGATAAAGAACGTGTTCTTGGACGCTGGCCCCGGTACGTAGTCCACGGGTGGCGGGTATTCGTAGACGCTTGAGATCACAATTGACTCGGCGGGGTTGTACGGCTCGGTCTCGTAATGGATTTGTGTCTTGTAGCGCACGAGCTTGTTGACCGAGAGGATGCAGTAGCACTTGTCGTTGTTCCACGCCAAGTAGCCTGCCATTTTGATAAAGTCCACGAGTCCGCTCTTGATGCCGCTGCTCTTGCGCCGTACAACAGTCTGCTGCTGCTGCTCGAGCACTAGGAACGTAGCGAGTTTGTCGAGCAGCGCGCTAACGTGCATGTCCTGGACGAGACTCGTGCCGTAGATGCGGTCGAGGTGCTCCACGAGCGCTCGCTCGCGCTGCTTGTACCGTTCGATCAGCATCGGCACATCGTTGAGCTTGCTTGGGTTGTGCTCGGCGTAGAACTCGTGCAGCAGCGCCTGGAACTCTTCGAGCGCCACGGTGCCTTCGTCCTGATCCTTAGTGTTGACACCGTCACCGCTAGGCTGCTGCTGTCCCTCCGTGGCTTTCCGCAAGATGCTTTTGCGGGCGCGATCGATCATTGAGTCCTCCTTGCGCGTGGGCGAGAGCAGCCACTCACGGTGTTTGAGCAGCGACGCGCGAATGCCGTGCACCCACTTGTCCTTCTCTTCGTTGCTGGCCGCACTGCAGAAGATCCCCTGGTGGCGCAGCGTCTGGATCTGGAACCCGTAGTTGTAGTGCAGCAGCGCGCCGTGGCCGTCCCAGTCCGAGACGCTGCACACTTGGATCTCTTCGTGACTCACGCTGCTGCTCTGGTACGCATCGTACGAGTCAAAGATGAACAGGCGCAGCCCTTTCAACACGCAGTATTTCTTCTTCATCACGGGCACGAACGCGCTTTTCTTGACCAAGTAGCCCTCGACCACGACCTGGGCTTCGATCTCCTGTCTCGCGGCTCGCTCATGACGAGAAGAAGTCTCAGTCTCAGCAGCAGCAGCAGCTTGGTCTCCAGGTTTATCTGTCCCAGACTCTAGGCTCTCACTGGTATCTGGCTGCTTTGGGAACTGGAAATGGGCACTACCAGTGCTGTTCTTCTTTGGCGAAAGCGCTGCCATGGACGACACGAGATCGAACGAGTCGCGTCGGGATTTCGCAGCCACAGCGCGGTGTGGTGAGAGCGGCGGCATCGTGATCCCGATATGCAACGCGGTCGTCCACGTCGTCACGCTCTGACGCGTTGGCGCGCTGCAGCAAAGCATCTTGCCCTCAACTGTGACGACGGAGAACGCGTGCGGGAGCACTTTCATGCTGCCGATCTTGCCGTTCCAGTCGGCGACCCCGGAGACGTGTACGACGCCGGCGGGAGACTCGGGCAAGTGCGTGTACGTATCGGCGTCCTTGTACCAGCAGAGCGTGTTACCAAAGAGCACGTAGTAGCGGCGGTGCATCGTGGGCTTGTACGGATGTTTGCAGAGCAAGTAGCCGTCAGCAAGCGGGTCCAAGTGCGACGACGACGTGGTCCACGACGCGATGCGCAGCTTGGAGAGTTGCTTTGACGACTGTGCTTGCTGTAGGTTCGACGCCGCGGCCCCACGCAGCTTTTGCGATTCCTCAGTGCAATCCCGGGATTTTTTGAAGAGCTCGGCGTACTGGCGACTCAGGTCGATCACTCTTTGGTCGAGCGCTTCGATGTCGCGATTGTGGGTCTCCTCTAGGTTTGTGTCGACTTCGAGCTGCGCCGCGAGCCGCGCCACGCGCTCGGTCATGTCGTTTGCAACGGAAGATGCGCGTCGTCGAGGACTGATACTGGTACGTTGGAGACGTCCACTGATAGTAGCCGCATCAATGTTGCCGTCATCATCTTCATCATCAACATCATCATGGTGTTCTACGGTAGAGCTGAACGCGGCATCGTGGGCTTTGTGACGCGCGTTGTCCAGTGCCTGGTGCATCTCGGCAGACTTCTTCCTCGCTTCTTCATACAGAATCCGCGTGTGTTGCACCTTCTCTTCAAGCGCATGACGCTCGGCAACGTTCTCTTTCATGGCTTGCTCGTAACTCATGGCTTCCTGCGTCAGATTTTGCGCCGCGCGAACCGCTTCCGCCGCTAGTGTCATCGCCTGCTCTTCTTGCTCGGAGTCTCTCAGTAAACGGCGCTGCGCGTCTTCGATCTCGTCCTGGACAATACGGTTCGGCTCGTCGAGCGCGTGCTGGATCGCCTGCATCCACTGCTGCTTGTCTGCGTTCGAGTCACAGTGGCATTGGTAGGTCGCGCCGCCGAGGTAGTCGATCTCGAACGCGTTCTTGTAGTGCTTGAGCGCGGTCGTGCCGTCCCAGTCGCGCACCTGGACGACCTCGAGCACGTCGCGTGGGGTCGACTGGCGCTTGCACTCGTCTTCGTTCGTGTAGTACGCGAGCATCGTGCCTTTGAGCACGCAGTAGCGCCGCTGCCTACGAAAGAGTGAGAGATCAACCACAATCAGCAACACCCATGCTATGCCCGTGGATGAGAATGAGACGCCAATTGTTTAAAGACTCACATGGTGGACAGCATTCCACTCTTCTTCCACAGATAGCCCTCCATCTTGCTGTTCTAGCACGTCACGAGAAAGGAGGACAGACCGAGCAGCCACCCACGAAGTGCTGCTGTCCCAGGTCGCAAAAGGAGAGAATCTTCACACACACGCACACGCACAACGATTTCAGCGTTCGCCTGAGCGCCTGCTATTTACCTGCGTGCTGCTTCTGTTGCCAGCACCGAAGCGGCGCTTCATCGGCGACAGTGCCATCACGAATCATTGTTACCCGAAGAAAAAACCCCAGAGCCAAAAAGTGTATCATTCGCTCTACTGATCCCAAAAGGTCACATGCGACTTTTCAAGATCGTGGAGTGACCATCACTCTGTCATTGTCGCTGAATGAACGTGTGGCTCACAACAAAGTGGGGTGAAGAACTTGGCAATACTTTTCGAGCGAGAGCTCGGCAGCAAAGCTACACAGTTGCGCCAATTGCGTGTCGTGCTTGATTCGAAGAGAATAGGTACAGTCAGTACCTGCGCTCATGAGCAACAACTTGCTCGCTTTTTCCTGCTCTTCAGTTCTGTCGTGGTGTACTAATCAACAGACTAGCACCTTTTCATGAGATGACGCTTACACTAAAGGCAGCAGACATGTAACATGCGCAAGCCTCCACCTGCGAAGAAAATAAAAATAACAGCATGCATGCACCCGACCAGCTTTTTCTGCGCCATGAAGATGAAGGTGCTTGCGCTCAATCATGTCCGATCTTGAGGTTGGCCTTTTGATGAGACGCGAGAGGACCCGAACCGCCTCGAGCGAGATTATTCTGCGTGCTGTATCCATCCAAGTTGAGTCGGGAAGCGCGTCCAGTGCACGCAGGATGTGAAGCCTGGCCGTAATCTCGAGTAATACACTCCCTGACGCTTCGTGGCACTGTCTGTGCGTGCGCACATACGCACGTATAACAAGTTCGCCGGTTGGATGGTATCAGCAGATCGAGAGCGCGCGCGGGTCTGTAATAAGAAACCGCCCAGGAGCTCAGTTCAACGAGTCGATGCGACCCGCATAGAGTGTACAGAGCGATCGAGCGAACGCCAGCCAGTTTAGTCTGTCAGTACACTGAAGCCTGCTTGCAAATCCCACTTGCATGTGCCAGTGTTGCGACTGCTTGTGAGCACCCAGCAGTTGAGCTGGTCTATAAGCTGATGCGGCATCCATCATTACGATCCAATACGCGTGGAGCTCCATGCATCCATCCATGGACTTTGGTTAGGAGAACCGTATCAGATCCTGTGCGATGGTGAAGCTGCTCCGTTCTTAACTTACTTGGCAGCGGCGCTCGTGACGTTGACGTAACTGGATTACATGCACAAATTTGCCTGGTGTGTCCGTGAACGTCGCTGGATTGCAGGGAGATTGTCGGGTGCGCAGTGAATCATGTGCTTGCTTGTGCTGTGCTGTGCGGCGTGGCGTGGCGTGGCGTGTGTTATTGCTGCCAATCCCTCCGTGCTTCTCCACTGGCTGCTTGCTTTCGCTTTGCTCCATTCCCCCCAAATTCACGACAACCACGAACCACGAACATCTCCTTACTTCTTCTCCGATTCGACCAGCGAGCAGCCGCAGATAGATAGACAGACAAGAAACCAGACGGGGCTTTGTCCCGCATTTTTGCGGCTTCCATAGAAGAGCCGTCGTGTAAACGCCGATGTTTGAGAAATCCGCCCTGCTCATCCCCACTCCACTGACCACAAGACGCGTGCGAAGAGAACGGACGGCGGAGAGGACAAGAGAGACAAGTCCCAGCGCGGCGCAAGCAAGTGACGTGTGCTTTTTTGCTGCCAGAGCGCGCAATCATGCTGTTGTTGTTGTGAGTCCAAGAGCCCTCCAGGAGCCCATTAAAAAACAAATCTACCGAGGTCTCCGATGGTAAAACAGCAGCCATCGTGTCCGAGGATCGCGTGAAGCGAACACCCCACTTTCATATGAAACAAGCTCGCATCGATGAGCTCAATCAAAAGGATAGAATTCGTCACTTGTTTCGCCCAAAAAGCCAGGAACGTAAAAGTACACTGAGCCTTGTCTGGTTTGCGGTGTGGTATGCTGCATGCTCTGCTGGTTGCAACCACTTCAACTAGTTCAAGCGAGGCTGTTGGCTCGGCATCCCACGCATGTCAATCGCTTTCCCGCCGACAGCTCGCAAGCCTGGGAGTGAATCTGTTCTGTGCGTCTGGCGGCTGTGCGCTTCATGCGGCTTCGGATGTAAAGCCCAGTAATAATGGACAATTTCCAGCTGGACCCAATGGAACGGACAGCACAACCACGAGGTTGACGTGCTTCCATCTGCAAGTTCAGCTTTTGCTGCCAACAGATGGTGAGCTTTTTCTTTCCAGTTTGTTTTGTCCAGGGGTGTTGACAAGGGTCACGTGTGCGATGGTATGGTTTGCTTGCCAGTCGATTGTCGATCGGTCGTTTTTGTGGCGGCTAGCATGATCTTTGGTTGGCCGGCTTCTAAGATCATCACTTGCTGCTGCTGCTCTGTGAGCTCATTCATTTCTGGTTCCTCGCAGCCGACGTGGCCTGTCTCCACCCTCTTCTTAACACAATCCTGTGAGCGCCACGCTTCGTGGGAGTGTGATTCGACCACACAAGTGGAGCACATGTAGGTACCTGTGGGGTGTAACAACATCGCCTCCGACAGCTTGCGAATTTCAACCAGAGCACACAGTTTACAACTACGCTGTGGCGCCATGAGCCGCTTGTTTACGCTGTCGCGCGTGATCTGGATCCCCTTTCAACTCTAAACACGGCTTTCGAGTGCAACGGTAATTGGACTGAAGTTACAGGTACACGCGGGTAAGCGTAAACTGAGCTGAGCTCTTCGAAACCAGAGAGATCCTCTTCGCTTTTACACAAACAGAAACTACCCTGGACATGGAGGAGGGCGAGGACTCCAGGGCCTCACGTTCCCAGACCGACTGGAAGGAGAGCCGACGCAGACAGCACAGCCTGGGAACCTTGATAGATATCAGAGGATCCCACGAATGGGTGATCGAATCCCACGATCACCTTGTTGACCTTTGCGTTGTTTTTACGTCCTTTCTTTCTTCCAAATGGAGAAGAGAGACGCACCGGGTTCGCATGCTCACAACAGCGTTTGACAAACAGAGAAAGACACACAATCCTCGCCTAAAATCCTCCTCTCTCTTGAGTGTGTTTTTCTCAACCTACAAACTGTAATCTTTCCAGTGAGAGCTCTGGACTAAGATCACTGCAAATCCTTTCCTCCTGTCTCTCTCTCGATCGCGAAAAATCGGTCGAGCTTCTTCAAGCTCGGATCAAATTCAGAGGATGGGGTCCGTGCAGCACCGCCACGTTGTTCCTGGTTGCAGGGCGCGCGCACACCACACCAAACCAAACCAAACCAAGCCGAAATTGCGACTCGGAGCTTACGGACAGGGTTGGTAAACGCCGAGCATCAACATTTGTGACACTGGGCCTGACTCTACGGCTTGCAGCGCACGACCAGATGGAGGCTCCACCAAGATCCTTGAACGCGGTGGACAGCTCCGCTCATTCCACGCGAGCCAGCCACCTGCCAGACAGAAACGCGTTCAAACGCGATGGGTGTCGTCACGGGCTGGTTTCTCTGCGTTGTGTGCATTTTCATCCTTTAGATCAGCTACAGTATCAAGTGATTCGTCCCAGTGCGCTGGTGAACGGCAAGACTGTCGGATGGCTGACAGTCGCCACTTGGCGACACGCCTCCTTACACAATCAGTCAGTCCAACCAGTCCAACCTGCTATTGTCCTCTATTGCAATCCAGATGATCACTGCCGTATGGCTTCGCTGGATCATAGTACGACCCAGCATGGCGAGCTTCCTCACCATGACGAGTGTTTGCGAACTTTAAAGTTCTTCCCAGGCTGAATTAATCGATTGGAAATGTCCCTCATTTTCCTCTCGCAGGAAGGGAAAAATCCAGCGCCTTGGGGTTCATCTATCTAACCCGCTCTCGTACGGTGGGCTCGCTTGTGTGATTGTGCACTAGCTATTGGAAGAGTTCTCGATCCACATCATTTGATGTGCATTTTGCTGTGATAACTCCCCCACAAGAATACAATGTTTTTTCTGAGCTTTTGCGCGATGGATTTGAAGGTGGCTTCACTGTTTCACGATCGACGATCTCGTGAGAGATCAAGGCAAAACCCTACCTTTGTTCATGGTGCAAATCCGACGTGAAACACGGCAAACAAAGCTCAGCTCACAAAGCTAAAAGCTCCGCCGAAAATTAACTGAATCGCGCTATGGGGGATGCGCTGTTTGCATTTTGACTTGGAATCATTATGGGGCGAGTGACTATAGCGGAGACTTTTGGAAATGAATGGCGAGAAAGCAAGCGGTGCTACTGAGACTTTGGGCTCGTATGCCAGCCAGCTGGCAAGACCTGGGTCCTCTCTCGCTGGCTCCCATTCATTCACTCGCAAAACGCATTCGCTTTGTGTGGAGATTCAAAGAGCAAGCACGCTACGCCTGACCAGAAATGAGGCCCACTTGCCCCTCTCGGCATTCAGGTGAACGGAGGGAAGTGGTGGGGGAGAGGCTCATCGCTGACCTCAAGAGAGGTGTCCTTGTCTTGATTTATCTCCTTGAGTATCGGCTTGGGGAACTCACTCACTGGTTCTCTTTCTTTCATGTTGTGTTGCCGTTGGGCAAACGCCTCAATTCAAAGAGAGATGCTTTCTGTAAATTCGGGGAGGAGGAACCTTCTCCTCGTTGTTATGTAACTTGCAACAGTTGCACCCATCTCACAGCACCAGCCAGCCCTTTCTTTTTTGTCCGCGGCAAAGAGAAAGAGAAACGGCTGCGGACTCGGAGACCGGCCGATCGATGTCCGCCCTTCTGTGCTTCCCAGAGCGTGTCCATCCCCCTTGAGCTGTTCCTGCTGGTCTCTGGTTCGAAGTCAGTTGTCTCGAGCCATCAAAAGTGCGCTTCCGCAATTGACGATCGCCTCTCAAGCGATCGATCGATCGACCAACCAACCGGAGACAAGTTTGGAGAATGCACTTGCTTGCTCCTCCTCTCTCTCGCCACTGAACCGATCGACAGGCGTTCCGCCTTCTCCGCTCACGCTCTCATTCGCTATCTCGCTGAGCAGTGCGCACTTCGCTACAGTACTCTCAGCCACAGTCTTCCACTTCGCTCGCTCACTCGCGAACACGCCGTACACTCCAGCAAACAGCCAAAACCACCCACCCAATCAACCAACCAACCTCAAAGGATATTGTGACCACCAGAACCGCCACACCCACACCCATACACAGGTATGCACGTGACGATGGAGCCTCCCAGCTGGCCACGCAAGCAAGCGCTGCCGTCGCTCTTCAAGTCCGAACCGTCGCAAATCACGCTGCGACCGCTCATCGCCGCGGCCATCCAGCGCCACGATGCCACGCCAGTCTACAGCAGCCACCAGTACCAACATCGATCAGCGTACTACAGCAACCACCACCACAACAGCAACACTCGAGTCGAGACTGTAAACCCAGCTTTCCAGTTCCAGCGCTCGCTCCAAGACCAAGCGACCATCAAGAGTGAGCCGGAGAGCTCGTACGACTACCGCCACTTCCAGCCACAGCAGCCACAGATCCAGCAGCAACGCACGAGCCTCCCAGTGCTCGCAGACATGCTCCGAGGCGCGCGTTCAGCGCACTCGTCCCCATTGGCGGCGGTCCCGGCACCAGCCCCCAAGTCCTCGCTGAGCTTCATCCTCGGCGGTCAGTCCCAGGCGGCGGCAGCGTCAGTCACCACTACCACTGAAGACCACCAGTCCCAGGAACTCGACCAGTTCCGGACGTCCTCGTCGTCCATGTCCTCGTTCATGAGCGAAGACGACGACGAGCTCGCGCTTAACCGGTACATCGACCAGCACCAGCACGAGATTATGGGCAGTCGCCGCCAGCACAGCCACAGCCACCACCACGTCCAACAGCCGCACGAGTTCCAGCGCCTCAAGGTCAGCAGCAAGCGGAGAATGTCGCGCCCGGCGAGCCGCACGTGCAAGTTCGACGGCTGCGACCAATACGTCGTGGATCACGGGCTCTGCGTGCGCCATGGCGGTGGCAAGCGCTGCATGACCGAGGGGTGCACGAGCCGCGCCAAGCACTTTGGCCGGTGCTGGCGCCATGGAGGCTCAATGGAGTGCAAGATCACGGGCTGCGTGAACCGCGCCAAGTCGCGCGGGTTCTGCTGGTCGCACGGCGGCGGCACCAAGTGCAAGACCGAGCCGTGCGAGAAGATCGCGATCTCGAACGGGCTCTGCTGGGCGCACGGCGGCGGCAAGCGCTGCATCGTCGAAGGCTGCATGAAGCAGGCATACGAGCGCACGCAGAACTACTGCAACAGCCACCACCAGCAGTGGAAGCAGGGTCACGCGCTGCATTAAACCCGAGGCTACCGCTAGCCTAGCTTAGCTCGGTGATTCAAGACCACCACAACACCCAGACGATACGCAGTAGGGAGGTATAATATTGCCTATCCATAGGTGGAAGGACGACGAAATCACTAGCGCAAAGCACAGCCTAGGTGCCAAGGTGCTTGTACCAATAGGATAGATTTGAATGGATAGATACTAGAAGAAGAAGAACAATTTTGTCGCTTTGCATTAGCATTTTAACGAAGAAGAAGAAGAACACGAAGTGTTCATGGACGAATGGTTATTGCCGTGGCAGCTTGTCGACTCTCGAGCGTAAACAGCGACATCATCACCTTGCGCATCACAATGGTCGCATCTTGGGGCCGCAATCAAAACCAGGAGCACTGCGTGCATGGAGGATATGCAAAGCCACATTCACTGGTACGAGGCTCATTGCTGTTGCCAAGCATCATGGGCCCTGCTGGCATGGCCTCTGGCTGGCTTCTTCCCCCTTGGTACTCTCTCAAAGTTCATTGTCCCACGCGGCTGGTGGACCATTGGCAGCAGCATGTTCACCTTCCCGCCTCCACCCAAGGTTGATCTGATACTCACTCATCGCACACCATACGGATTCATATGTGCACGGAGTACAAAACACAAACCGCAGTATGAGACCACACCTCACATTCAAGCAAATCGCACAACGAGCGAACCAGGTTTGCCGTTGGTGTGTACGAAACATGGATGCAATGGGAGGGAAGAGGTCGGTAGGTAGGTACAACCTACAAGGTACAGAGGCCAGGTTCAGCTCGGAGCAATCATGCATTCATCCGTGTCAAGCGTATTCGTATGCGGTCTTCACATCGGACGAAAGACTAACAGCAGCAGCCGGCCCTCAAATTCATCATAATGAGGCCAAGCCAAGCCAATTGTCGCTCTCCCTCTGCGCTCGCCCTTCCTCACCCACTGGCAGAAAGCCGCGCGCGCGACCACCCGAGTGAGTCCAGTGAAATCGAGAGGAGATTCCGCCATACAGTATGCAGCCCGTGGCACGAACCCTGTACACTCGCACCTCCTCCTCTTCCAAACAAAACAGATTGGCAACTCACTCACAACGCACACACACACACACTTCCAAGACGATGACAGCCGAAAGAGTGGTTGAGAGTGTGTACTGTTTCTGTCCATTTCGTTTGCTTGTCAAGCATTGCGAACACAGGAAAGGGCCGTTGCAACGTAACGCTCGGGAGCAATTTCTTGACGAAAAGGCCATTATAATGAATTTTGAGCAAACGTATCACCTCTTTGTTCGTTATAAAACGGATTTATGATGCTGAAAATTGATTAGATCAGGTATTAAACGGGCTGACACATTTGCATCAATTATAAAGAGTGTACCTTTTTCAATATGGTTGACACAAAACTGGCTTGTTTGGCTTCTTCAACAACAGCAGCGCTGTTCCAGTGGAGCTCCTGGTTCGAAATGAAATCTGCCTGCACAGGTGACGCTCAACAGAGCATTCCCATAGGACAACAGACTGCACGCTGAGCTTCTCATATGTGGCGAGGATTTGCCTTTTCCTCAGCCACATGTGCACAATCAATCACCATTCATGTGGTGGCAATGCTGAAGAGCATCAGCAGTAGAAGGACGACGAGTGACTGGCTGGTGGCTGATTGCTCGGAGGAAAAGCCTGAAAGTTTTTACTGCCTTTCCTCTCTGGTTTAACGCTCTTTCCATCCCTGCCGCGAAGCGAGACTTCCACGTCGCGGTCGTGTCGTTGGCTTGTGGTACCATTCCAAATGTACTCATCAAGAGCATCCTCGTGGGGGGGGGGGGGGGAGGGGGGGGTTAAAGTTTGATGC